>VURO01049172.1:4873-27566 GCA_015108175.1 Pelvicachromis taeniatus | reverse complement strand
AAGCATAAAAAGGCACCTAACTCAAGGGTTAAACAGTGTTGTGTTTACACATAACAGATAACATACCAAAAAAAAAAAAACACATTTAAATTGTGTAATTTAAGCACTTTGTTACTAGCAGCCTGTCAGAAAAACACATTTCCCCCCTAATTTTATTTAGTTTGAGCTATAAAAGCAAAAAATAACACAATTTAAAAGGTATAAAATATAACTTTTGCAACAGCATGGTGATTTCCAAAAAAGCTAAGGCAAAAAATGGGAAAGTGGAGGAAAGGGAAACATCTTCAGTTGATGAAAGTCATGTCATTAAGATAAAATCCCGACACGAGACCTGATACAAGACCCGTCTCTTCTGAAATAGTCTCAGTGTAAGGGTGACTTTCAAGAAGAGGTTCATAAGGAAGGGGAACAGGGAGAAAAGACTGAGGTATATATGTACACAGGTATACAGGTAGTGGACACATTACAAACTGGAAAGCAGTTTAAATGCTGGATCAAAATGAAGCAACATTTACTTTATATCAAAATCCTGTTGCTGCCGTGTCAAATACAGTCCAAGGTTATGGGTATGTTATAACTGCATTAATGGTGTGTGGAAGGTTTGTAAGGTTGCTCAGAATTACACAGCCGAAACTGCAAAAATATTCAGAAAAAGCTCTTTTATTACTTCTAAAACCTTTGTGACATTAAAAAAAAAAAATTTGGTTAAATTATCTTTCAAAGTGGGCATTGAACTCAGGACCTTCTTGCTGTGGTTAGCATTGTTGCCTCACAGCAAGAAGGTCCTGAGTTCAATTCCACCGTCAGGCCGGGGTCTTTCTGTGTGGAAACAAACATGTTCTCCCCATGTTTGCGTGGGTTCTCTCCGGGTACTCCGGCTTCCTCCCACAGTCCAAAAACATGCAATTTGTGGAGATAGGTTAATTGAAAACTCTAAATTGTCCATAGGTGTGAATGTGGGAGTGACAGTGAGTGCGAATGGTTGTCTGTCTATGTGTGTTAGCCCTGCGACAGACTGGTGACCTGTCCAGGGTGTACCCCGCCTCTCGCCCCATAACAGCTGGGATAGGCTCCAGCGCCCCCCGCGACCCTGAAAAGGATAAGCGGCTGAGAATGGATGGATGGATCTTTCAAAGTACTTTGATGCAACATAAAGGAGAGAGTCTTTTTGTAAGTGGGGAGAACTTCTGAGAATTAAACAGATGAGACTAAAGAACTAAATCTTGTGTAATTAGTCACACTTATTTCTTTAAGATTCAACAGCCTTTCTGCACTGAAGTTGTATTTTTTTTTTAAAGCAGCCACTACCAACAGCCTGTACCTATGATTGTAACCCAATCCTTCAGTGCAATCTGTCAAATGTAAGAAAGCAATCAGTCTAAAGGTTAGGAGCTCCTGGAAGCCCTCGAGCAGGGCAAAATGCACATCAAGATGAGTTTCAGGAGTTTCTTTTCACATTTATTTGGAATATTTCCAAGTCATGAATCAACTAGCATGCACCAATTGAAGTTTTAGCTTTTAGTTTTATGTAATTAAATGCTTCCTAAAACCCATCGTTTCTTTGCCCTGATGTATGTAAGTGAGTCATGCAGACAGCACCACCCATGCAGTCTGCATGGTTCTTAAAAGGCTTTTTCATGGCCACTTCAAACAGAACATCATCAGGACACATCCCATAACATGTAATAATGAATCTGATTGTCTGGAGAGCATTAAAGAGAGAGAGGGAGCAGTAACTCGCTGGACTCTTTCGGCAGCACAGACGTGATGTAACCCTTCTATGTGGCCCAGGAGACATCGCTGGCTCCTGCCTCACATCACACACGAGAAACTGTGGGGGGAAAAAGTTTCAGTGTTTTAATTCCATCTGGGAAAAAAATATTTCAAAAAGTTAGAAAACAAAACAAAACAATCCTCATATTTAAAAGGAGAAGTTCAAGAGTTTAATGTGTGATAAAATTCACTTGACATAGGATTTTCTGCATCCGGATATTTGTTTTAGTTTTAATCAGACAATGGAAGGCGAGATTCATCGTAGGGATTTTAAGGGTTTCCTGGAGAGAGACGGACATTTAATAGAAGCCCCCTGGTGATGCATTAAAGTGTTAGCATTGTAAAAATCAAATAACAGCCCCCCTCTTGGTGCAAGTTGCAGTTTGACTTCTGTGACTTTTGTAGTTTGCGGCAAAAAGCCTGTGCTTTAAGAACAAAGAAGAAAATTCTGTTTTTACATTACACTGCTTATCCTCCTCTCGAGATCAGTCTGTTTTCTGATTTTTAACCAACACACACACGCAGCAATAATTGTTATATGTACACTATTTTGGTCAGGAGGCCTCTTGCTATGTTTTATTTGTGAACAAGGCTTGTGACCTTTCAGTCTTCAGTCTTCAAGTAAAACATCACATGATAATAATGAGACACTTCTGTGACCTTTGGTGAACATTGAAAAGGGCAGACAGAAATGCAGTGAGAGAAAAACGCGAGCCAGAAAGTGACGCAGGGAAGTTTGGAGTCTTTTAGTGCTGCAGGGGGCAGAGAGGGGATCTAAATTGTGTGCCTCGCTGAGGTTAACTGGCATGTTACACCTGGAAACATCTGCTGGCATTTTATAGTCGTGGTAACGTGTCTGTGTGTGATATCCATAGATTCTGGTTATGAGAGCTATTAAATCCAGAGCTGGCAATTGCACAGATCTCACATCTACCTCAAGGAGTCTTATAGGTGCTTCGTGAGCATCGCTGGTGTAGTGGTGTCATGCAACATTCCCATTCTTGTAAGCTGAGTTTGATTTCCAAGCGATGCATTTTAAGGGTGGCAGTTGCTCAGTTGGCAGAGTGAGTCGTGTAACAACTGGAAAATGAGATAGATTAGTAAGATATCGAACTCTTAAGCGTCCCCTGATGCATCCATGTGAGCGTACGTGTGTGCATTCACAAGAGTTTCACAAAACTTGTCCTTGAGGTCAAGGTCACTGAGATTTAAACTTTAGTAGATGCACCTATGGTATTAATTTGAAAATCCTACGTCACCTCGTTTTTTGTGTCCTCACCGCCCACCTGTCTGGCAGGTTGACAACAATACCCCATCAGACTTTATGGCTAAGGGGTAAAAAAGGCACTTCACAAAAGGCAATGATAGATGTTTCTGAATGGGACGAAGCATAGTTACATGTGGTTTTATTGTGTGGATCACACAAACACATTTATCAAATCATCTGTTTTGTATAATAATCTTAGAGATGTACAGTGTCCTCCCTTTGTTTTAGTGCTGCTTGTCAGTATTGTGTTGCTTGACTTTTCTGCCAAATCCCTAAATTTTAGCACTAACTGAAGAGTGGTAGAGATTTTCACTGAGTTTTCACACAGGGGATACTGGTGTTTGTGAGAAAACTCGCAGCATGTCTGAGCAGGTGACACAGTGATAGGCTGTGTACACTGGAGAGAAGATGAGGGACAGTTTTAACAGCTTACTTAGCTCTTGTAACATCATCAAGTTGGCTCTGCTGAGGAGCAACGGGGCTGGAAAAGCAGATGAGCAAACACCGATCTCAACCTTTCTTTTCTGGAAAATTACTACATGTTTGTGCATTGATCTAATCTATCTGACATGCTTCCCATTCCCATTAAATGTATGTAATGAAATATAAATACTGGGAGAGGAGTTTTAGAGCACAATACTGTGATAATTATTTAGCTCTCTTTGGAGTTAACAGAAAGAGTCTCACCTTCAGCT
This sequence comes from Pelvicachromis taeniatus, assembly GCA_015108175.1. NCBI lineage: Eukaryota > Metazoa > Chordata > Actinopteri > Cichliformes > Cichlidae > Pelvicachromis > Pelvicachromis taeniatus. The sequence continues at coordinate 23,831 of VURO01049172.1, read as the reverse complement.
AACAAGAAATGGCATTCATGTTTTCAACCACAAAAACAGCTGCTGTCATTCTGTTCTAGAACGAATAGGAAGCAGTCAATAAGCATAGAGCTATTTCTTCTTCTTCTTGTTTTATAATCAGATATCATACTGTTAAAAAAAAGAAAGACATTGTAATGTTTCTGTGAAAAAAACACATGTAGTTAATACACTAGTTCATTATGATCTTGCTACATCTTGCTAGTACTGGGTTGGACCGACTTATTCCTTCGCAATTTCCTTAATTCTTCATGACATAGATTCAACCAGGTGCTCAAACATTCCTCAGAGATTTTGGTCATACTGACGTGACAGCATCACACAGTTGCTGCACATTTGTCGGCTGCACATTCACAATGAGAATCTCTTGATGCACCACATCCCAAAGGTGCTCTGTTGGACTGAAGTTTGGTGACTGTGAAGGCCACTTGAGCGCAGTGAACTCACTGCTATGTTCAAGAAACTGGCTGGATTTGAGTTAAGCTTTGTGAGATGATGTGTTATCCAGCTGGAAGCAGCCTTTAATAGATGTATACACTGTAGTTATACATGGCCAGCAACAATACCCATGATTGATGAGCTGTTTTTAAAAAAACTAGTGCTTAGATGGCCAAAGTGTGTCCTCACACTTTTTTAAGACAGGACAGACCCATGCTGGCATGTTGCTTCTGACTCAACCATCTGAATGTCACAGCATTTGGCTCATCAGAACAGGCAACAGTTTTTCAACAACCAAGCCACATTTAGAGTCAAAGGTCTTGTGAAGTAGGGAAATACTGACTCCCCCCCTCTCACCACCGTATTCTCCGCAGCTGTTCCGCTGTGATTCTCTAACATTTTATTGGAGAGTGTGCTTCCTTTGTCATTATGTAAATATACTCATTAAACCAGTAATATTGTTATAGCATACAAAGATATGTAATTTATGACTCTCATGGGTTTTCCATATTGTTTCTTTTGGCCCTAAACTAAATACACTATATCAATTTAATGTGACTCAAGAAAACCTCCTTTACAGTCTGTTTCTTATGGGTTTGGAATCAGCGATGTGCACATTTTACCACCACTCAGTGTTTATCTTACAGGCTGTAATAGAATGATGGTTTGCAGAAGGGTATAAAATTTCAATCTTCTTCTCTTCTGGCCTAAATTAATTAGCTTGTTTGCCCTCTCTGAGAAACCATGCACAGTAAATATAGTAATCTTTGTTCCATAATTTGACTAAGCTGGCATCATGCTGTGTTCACTGCCTCTCAGAGAGCTTTTTCATTTACTTTGCTTCACCCTCCACTTGTATTTATGCTACTGGCTAAGATTTGATTACTTTTAAAACAAACTCTCATATTTTCTACTTGTTTTTGTTGTAGATTATACCATAAAACAATGGTCACTGGGAGACAGTTTTCATCCAAACACAATTTTTGCAGTTTATGGACAATACAGAAATCCATGCTTCTAAAAATTCACTGTTTTTGTAGTTAGATCAGTTGGTAGATGATATACTGCATTTGATCTCCACATCTACCTATGTGTCAAAAGCTGCAGGTGTATCCTGAGGGAGCCTGTGAAGTGACCAAATGTCCTTCCTGTATGCCAAGAGCGCCCTGTGGCAGATCAGTGAGGCCCAAGAGGAAAGCAGCACTGGGTGAGTGACCGTACATGTCATACTCAGTAGTGTTAGTTGCTACTGAAGCTGAGCTGGATGATTTACTTTCGTGAATTAATGAGCCCCATTCCTTAAATCAGCCCATCAGTGTGAGGATCCATGTGGTATGCTGTCAGCTATGGTCTGCATTCCAATACAGTGATTTGGAGATTCCCTGCACAAAGTTCAGTTATGTTTGTGGCCAGAAAGACTAAATCTGAGCAGGAGCACAGGGATGAAGACAGTTCTGACTCATACTGGATCCTAAAGCACTGAGGCTATAAATCCATTAAGTGGGTAAATCAAATAACCTCTGTGTGCTTCCTCGCTTGTTTATGTAAATTGTAAATGGATAAAGTAAACATATCAGGAATTTTATTTTACTGAATGATTTTGTAAGTTTGCAACAGTTCAGTATATTACACATTTTAAACATTATAGAGGCAGTAAAAAACAAAACCAAATTGTGAATGTGGACTTACTCAGTCACCTTAAGTGCTTGGGTCACTGGTTACTGTGTAACTGCTTTATTCTTCTGTGGCAGATTAATGGGCGTTCCAGTCTTCTTAGTGAGCAGCGAGCAGAACCGCTCAGCAGATATGCACAGGCTCCGAAAGAGTGCTGCCACTTCCAGGAGGTGTTTGGCGCAGAGAACTTGTTGGAGATATCCAAACATTTTACAAAGCTCATTTATCATGTGATGGTCCTTAAGCACTGTGTAAACTGCAGAGAATTCAGTGGCTCGAAGTCCATGGCCAAAATTATCAATAATGCCTTAAATAAAAGGCAGAAGTCTGTCTGATGAAGGAAATCAGTGGTCACTAATTACATGTTACCAAACAAAACTGCCTATTGGATCCAAGCCTTTTGCACTTGTCACCAGATATGTGGAACTCATTGGATAAGCATTTCAGAATACCAACTTTATTAAAACATTTTAAATGACATTTTAAATGTGGGAGAGTTTGTTAAATTTCAGTAAAATTAAAATATCTATTACTATTTCCAAACAGCAACAGTATGTGATTGAACTATGATTCCCTATCTTGGTTTGTATTACAGCTGGATGTTAGGGTTATACAGCATGCTATTATTTTCTAAATTCTTGTAGTGATATCCTCAAAAATATATTATTTCTATGTGTAGAAAATAGCTGAATTACATCAACATTCTTATATTTCTAAATGCAAGATAAACTGGATGAACTTGGATCCAGCACAACTACAAATTATGAGTCTCACTAAGCCATTTGAGATTTCAGTGTAAAAGGAAATTTACACAAACAAACAACCTTCAAATAACATTTAAGAGTCAAATGAAAATCAACCGACACCAAAGGAAATAAAACATGACTATAGCTCTGAGTTTGGAGTAGACCTTTTTTTCTGATGTGACAGGAACTCTGACTCTATATATTAGTGTAGAAACCACATTGTGGTTGCAAGCCTGCACTAGTGTCAGATAGTTGTGCTGGCGTTAACATCTGACTGAGTTAACAAGTCTCACAGTGTAAGAAAAAGATGTCTGTCTAAAGTTTGCTTTAGTCACCACTTGTGTCTTTTAGGATCTTACTCCAAACAGTAATTCAAATAAATGTTTTCTTACTTATCCTAAAATGATAAAGATAATATGAGATCATTTTCCTAAGGGGCCACACCAATAGGCTGAACTCTCTTCTGCCCAGTTTTATTTCTTTATAAGCTTATTGGTGCGGCCCTCTATAACAGTTCCAGTTTCTCATGTGGGCCCCTGGGAAACATTAATTGCCCATCCCTGAATAATTATTTCAAAATGAATCTAAAACTCAAAACCACCAGTCTAGACAAACTCTCCATGTGTCCACTAGATGGAGACTAAGAACCAAGAAAAATTCAAGATGCCGCAAAGAAAAAAAGGTGTCCTTATGGTTAAATATCCGGGTATAAATTGTTCTTTTGTTCTGTCAGGTTCATTATTAATCGGGTTCTCTTTAAGCATCAGGTTAAAAAACACACTACAAGCCCCTGAAGCAGTCGCTATTCACTCAATGGGTTTTTTTCACACCCCTTTTACCCCTCTTGGCTTCCCGTAGCCGTTCGCCTAAAAAAAAAGTTTCGCGTGAGCCCAACCTGCTGAATGAAAAATGTCTCATTCCAACAGGTAAGAAACTTTGGGTGAATTTTACAGCCGCTGGCGCAACACTGTACACACGGTACAGCCGTACGTGTATGACTGGGGTCGCCTTTATTTAACGCTGTCTTCTCGAGAAGAAACGTATTTGCAACCTCACGTTTCGTTGCCATGACAACGTGTACCGTGGGCGACATTACCTTAATAAAAAAAAGTCACTTTTTGAAGCTTTCTGGTCTGCTTTTTATGCTAGGAGTAGCTGATTTTTTTTTTTTTTTACATTACTAGATACCGAATGCCTACGTGCCGTTTCTGGGATATCACAGTTATTATTATTGTTATTATTTTTGTAGATTTCAAATAGCTGTCGTTATTACCTAACTAGAACAGGTGGTTACAAGCGTCAAGTTTTACGATTGAGGCTCTGTGTTACATTAAATGGCAATATAACAGAGGTTACACACCGAGCAGGAACATAATATAACATTCATTTTAATAACCAGGTTATTCAGTACTTTCGGGTAGTCGATGTTGAATGCGTGTTTCGTGACGGCTCTTAACTCTGTCCTCTTATTTTAAAGCACCCGGCATTCCCTTTTAACTGCAGCCATTTTGACATGAAATAGTCTGGTGGCCAAAAAGTGATTAGATAGACATACAGACGTTTCTGTAAGGGTTTTTTAATGTCTGTTTATATTGCTAAATAGTAGTAGTAAACAGCATTTATGAAAGGGTTCCATATAAAATAAAATAAAGAAATGCCATACTTTGTAAGTATCCAGGACTGCTTAAAATATCTTTATAGAACTGTTATGATATATTTGTTGTAATATCTGCTGCCCTTTTGGTCAGAACTCTCTTAAAAAATACTTTTTTGTGTCAACGAGATTTTTAGCTGGATAAATAAAGAATTATATAAAGGTCACTTTGCAGTTTATACTTGGCATCATCTGTGTAAATGACCTGCTGACCTATAATCGGTCAAACAACAATTTAAATGCTGGCACTTTTTTAGCTGGAGACCTGAAGCATAGCTGCTACTAATAACAAGAGCGGTGCTTTAAATAATGTGATTACCGTAATAACATTTGTGTACTATTGATGTCAAACTGACTTCTGTGAAACAGTCTATTGAAAAGGGAGTAGTTTAAAGTGTCCTAAAACTTTACTTGTACCGTGATTTAGCCATAAAAAGGCCCACTGCTTTTTTTTTTTAGAAGCTGTTTTAACATTAGTATTTGACAGGTGAGGCCATTTGTGTATACCGATATGAATGTGACTTTTCCCCGGCTTCTCATCGATGTAAATTTGAGCACTTCTTGTTTCTGCACTGGCCTACATTTTCCTACACGTCTGCCACCCTAGCTTCCCAAGGCTGAACCCAGCAAGGGCAGAGATTAGCTTTAACCAGGATTAAACCAATGAGAAAATTTGAATTTGTTGGCCCTTATCTCCTAGCAACATGTGGAGAGCCCTGAGCAAATGGCAGAATTTGATCTTTTGCTTCCTTTTGGCAAAGCGTGTTTTCTTGCCAATAGACACTTATCAAACATGACCATTGAACACAGCAGGAATTTTTTTGGGGGGGGCTTTAAAATGATTTGTTTATAGGAAAGCTGCATGCATTTCTTGTTTGGAGTGTGGGAGCAGCAACTTAGTTGCACCTCCATTTTTTTTTTTTTGTCTGTCTTCTTGTCCATCAGCTGCCAGGTACAGTGTAATTTTACTGCTCTTTAGTTAGTCTGTTGTGTGCTCTAATGACTTAATGCTGTTGGTGTAGTGCATTTAAACCAGAAGCTTTGATTATCTCTGCATAATATTAGGATTCACTCCATAACTTAGTAGATGGGATATTCGCATTCTAAACATGCAATTTCTTGCCTCATCAGGTAATGTAATTCCACGCTTCATTAGGACTGTGAAGTTTATCATTTGTCATCAAAGCCAAGCTGTCAATAAATGATTAAGTTTCACATGAGTAAAATGTAATATTGGGGCCCGAGCAAAACGGATGGCAGTGTACATTTTAATTGCAGTTAGGAAGATTTTGTTTTTGTTTGATTTTCAGGCTATATTTAAGCAGCTGCTCGTTACAGCTAGAGGCAGTCCTGCAGAGCTTGAGTCCAACTTATTCCTACAGTTTATGCAATTAAAGAAACATGAACTTCTAAAGGCCCCAAACAATAATTGAAATGTGTGATATGTTGTTGGTCTGGGCAAACAGAGAGGGGGAAGTATTTTTCTGTTGAGCTTACCAACATTTTTCACTTACATCCAATCTCATCAACCTTTAGCATGCTGCAGCTAATCTATACCAATTATTCCCAATATTGATTGACTACGGTTAATAGATAACAAATGACTAAATCTGATGTTTAGTCTACAAGATCACAAAAATCATGATATATATCATTTCCCACAGCAAGTGGTTATTCCTGTTTTTTATGTTTGGCAGAGTCCTTGCTGCATATTATTGACTGGTGGGGTTAGAAAAACAACATGTTTATGATCATGAGTATATGAAAGAAGGGCAGTTTTAAGCAGAGAAAAGTAGAAAAAGGTTTTAAATGAACCCTTATGTGTCTTTTCTCTTTGCTTGTTATAGCGTGCTTATATTTAGAAAACATTTGTATAGTTAGTTAGTTAGTAGTGTAAATAAGCAGAAATTGCTATCTGACAGAATGATAGAGAGGTGGGACAAGTATGGGCTTGACCTGTGGCTCTAATTACTACCTCCTGAACCTGGAGATGAGACCAAATCCAATGTAAAAGGGTGTGCTGATGTTTGCTCACCCATCAGTGTGTCTGTTGTTGAAAACAGACTTATTGTTATTTGCGCCATCACTGCAATCCCTTCCTCACTGGCTCTAGTTAATAATTATGTGTATTTTCTTGGGTCAGTGCTATAGAGATTGGAAAGAAGATCCATACATAGATTCTGGTGGTACTCCAGCACTTTCTTAATCAAGTCAAGAAAAGGAAAATAAGGAGTCTAGCCTTCAGGGAGGTTTCAAAATTTTCGCATTTTGTAAGTACTGATGTAGGGGTAGCTGGAAGGAAGACGTAGCCTTAATGGAAAACATTTTAGGTACACAGGTGGCACAGGGGCACACTTCTTCCCCACCACTGCAGAGTGGTTCAAATCCCAATTGCATTTCCAGCAATTTGGTCATGCAACAAACACAAGTGGCCATGCTTTGCAAGCCACTAAATGACCATGTCTTTGCCACTCCATTAGCAATTCTTCAGTGTTGTCAGTGGCTTTTTCACCAAAGAGCCCAACCTCTCAGTGAATTTCCTCAATGGAGGCAATTTGTAGCTTTTGTCAGATGCATTTATGTTTTACATTTTAAAAAAAAATCTTGATGGGAGAGGTGGCGGCACAGTTCTTATCTTTACTTTAATTCTGTTCTGTTCTTTTCTTTGCTCCTTTAAGGCCTCGGTTTAGGTTTGTGGTTGGACACAAACTGAAGAGTAGAATTGCTTTTGTCTTTAAGTAAAAAAAAAAACTGATTTAAGTAAGTCATGTATTTCAATTGAATTGTTAGAGTCACAGGTCTAGATATTCTAGATAGGCACGGCAGGCTTAAAGCAATTCAAGACCTGTGTCTGTGACCCTTTTAAAGTCAGACCTCTCACCCTAACCTGAACATGAACTTGATATCCTATTTCCTTTGCATCAGAGATCTGGGGCCAAGGACCAGTCACCTCTGTCTGGGCGATACCTGAGGAGCTGAGACCCTCCTCCAGTCTCCTCAAGTCCTCAGTGATACACTCATCACATGCCGCTGTCTCCACAAATGAGCTGTGATTGAGGTGATTGGAATTTCCAGAGGCTGTCACAATCATTTTGATTGGAAAATAGACAGGAGAAAATGGGAGAGACAGGCCTGTTATGAGAGCCCTGTCAGGGCTAAAATAATGCATCAGAGTGAAGAGGTTAAAGACACCACTTCCTTGTTAATAATTAATTGCTGTGCGTGTGGTGGATCCACTTCATCGCTCTCAGTCATCACTTGATAATTGCTTTACATTTAATTTGGCTTTAGAGACTGTTTTTCAAGCTGGGTAAATTGTGCTTAAAGTGAATATGGGCTCAGACAGAGACAAGAGTTTGGTCATAAACTGGAAACCAGAAAAAAAAAAAAAGGTGACAACTCAGACTGGTAGAAGTAAAGTTTTAGTAATTTTGTACACTATTTGAACACCAGACTTTTGGAATTAAAGTCATTAGGAAACTTTAAAAAAATGTCTACAGCATTAGTAGATGAAGCTTAAAAAATAAACTTAATCGTTGACACTTGCTTGAAACTAGCACTGATAATTTCTTGCATTAGAGAATATTTATGTGTCTCTCAGCATTTCCTTATTTTTAAGCCGTCTTACCACGACACGTGTAATGCCTTAAGGTTTTAGAAGCATGGTTGCTAAGGATTGATTGGTCTGTAATGATTAGGAGTGATGGCAAACTGGATCATGAAGGAAAGCTATTACTTTTCGTGACTGACTAGAAGATGAAAAATAATCTTGTTGGGATTTTAAGATAAAACAATATTAAAACCACTTTGCTTTTAAATAGGGAGCTTTTAAAAATGTTTTTTTTTTTTTTTTTTTAGAAAAACCTGCTGTAATAGCAATATTTGACAAATTTCACAGAAGGGCTACAGGTACTTGTCAGTTAAGAATGAATTTTGTTATGGATATGCCAATTCAAGAATGATTATGACTGCTTTCTCCTTCCTTCTGTAGATGACCAAAGCAGATGTTAGTGGACTAGACATGAACCTGAAGTCTGTGCGGACCAGTAGATACACATCGGAGAGGAATGTGCTAGATATACGGCTGAAAAATGATGCGGACATCAGGGTATGTTGATCCTCTGTGCACGATCCCACTGACAGAGTTAAACCTAGTCTCTGATGACGTCTGTTTTACACACTATGTGCAGCATTAGAAGACCAAACTCCTCTTTGCTGCTGTATAGCCTCCTTCATTGGTTAATTTCACTGCTCCCTTTTCTAAATCCAAAGAAGCCAGTGTTCAGTCTTGCGTGCACACAGATAACAATCAAGTTAATTAGACCTGAGATTGAGCGAACTGCAGCAGCAACTTAATCATTTGTAACTTGATTAAAAATACTATATTCTGCAGTTTCAGAGACTGGTGTGTGCGTGTGTGTTTCTTTTTTTCTTCAGAGGGCTTCGCAACTTTGCAATTCAGGTCTTAAGTTAGGACATAATGCTTTTGAAAAACAACAGTGAAATGATCCTGAGGTCTTCAACACCTGCTCGGGGGAAATCCTCTGCTGTATATGACTGACGGTGAACAGATGGATATTACAAATGTATTAATGTTTTCTCGTATTTTTGTGCCCATAGGAAATTTATAAATTTGAAAATAAATTGGGTCAAGGTGCCTTTGGAGTTGTTTACGAAGCCACCCACATAGAGACACAGACAAAATGGGCCATTAAGACGTTTTGCAGACCAGCGGTGAGTGTGTTTGGCATCCCTCGAGGAAGCCTGTTTTTTAATGTGTTTAAAAAGTTGCACTAATAAGGGAAGTTTATGTTTGGAGGGTAACAAATCCAGCTGTGATTTGACTTTCTGTCGCATCAGGCAGGAAGTTTGAAAGTAGAGATGGTGGATAACGAAATAAACCTTCTCAAACAAATGAATCATGCGCACATAATACATCTTGAAGCAGTCTACCGCTCGACCACGGTAAGCGTTGCTATCCTTTAAATCACAAACTCAAAATTAGCATAATTAAGTGAGTGGGTGAATGTAATGCATGTAACATATCACTGTGTCTATTACTGCATGCCGCTCTGCATAAATATTACTGATGAACACACAAATTGACTGTATAGTAAGATGCATTTATCTTCTCGTTTCTAGATGATTTATTTGGTTACTGAGCTGTGCAAAGGGGCTGATCTGAGGGAGCTGTTGCAGCGGAAAAAGTTTTTCACAGAGGATGAGACAAGGGATATAATCTGTAGTTTAGCCGATGCTGTTGTGTACCTTCATAAAAGAGGTAACGTTATTTTATAGATTGATCTAATCTATGCTAATTATACTGTCGAACATGTAGTTCAGCCTGTGCTTTGAATGGATTGTGCTTCAGTTAATTTATATTGGTGCTATAATGCCATTATTGTATTCAAATTGTTTTTGCCCTCAATGATGTGATATTCCTTGCCATTAGGGCTTTCAGTCACTGTAGCAAGGTGTCTTATTTTGATAAAATGGCAGTAATACCCAGCTGCCAGGAAATAAACATTTTAATTAAATCGTTTATTTGGAAATGCTGTTTCCCCTTTGGTAAAATCTGAGGTTAGAGGTAATTTAGGACAGTGCTTGGTAATGAGGCATCATTTCATATGGCTAATGACTAATGTAGAACAAACTAGGGAACAATACTAATTAACAGGAGTTTTTCACATGGAAAGTCCTTTTGTGGTGGGGTTCTTCGGCTTCATTGTTTTTAATGATAGTAATGAGAAAGTGCTTGAATGAGCTCTCCAGAAAGCTTTCTTTGTCAAATGACAAGTCGCATAACTTGGCTTAAATTTGTAGATCACATTTTGTCTGACTTTTGTCAGTACCATCGGCACATTAAGGGGCGTCCACACAGGAAGTGATTCGCTTGTCGCTAGCGGACATACCAGTCTCTTGATTGTCTAGGAAACACTCTAATGCAGGGGTGGGCAATTATTGTTCCCCATGGGCCACATGAGAAACCGGGACTGTTGTGGAGTGCCGCATCAATAAACTTCTGAAGATATAAAGTTAATGTTGAGCAGAGTTTAGTTCATCTTATCGGTGCAGCTGTCCAAAACAGTCCCAGTTTCTCATGTTGCCCCTTGGAAAAATTCATTGCCCACCGCCTGCTCTAATGTCAGTCAGTGGTATGCTTCTCTCTTATTGGTAGTCTCCTCAAATGAGCTGCCCACTTTGCCTCAGCAGTGGTCTCTGGCTCCCGCATCACAGGTAGTTGCTTGCTGTGTTGACCTGTGAACTGTATTGTTCCTATTCCTTGGTGGAATTAAATGCACCAAACATTATGTTGTGTAGTTCATAGTTCTTAATTAATTTCTTTTCATTAGAATTTCATTAAGTAACTAGAAAAAGAGCAGAACCAAGTAATGTATTTAACAACTAGTACTTCTGTTTTAGTGTGTGTATAATTGTTACGTAAATAATAAAGAAATTGAGAGTTCAGGTGACAGAAAGCACTTTAAAGAAAATAATTACCATACCAAAAAAAATGTTAAATGGACAAAAGAAAAAAAACATTTTCAGGTGTTTGTTTTGGGCACATTATTTGTTCTAACTTACCTTTCACACACCATGAGCACTATTGCATTGTATAATTGGTTGCTTCAAATAGTACACTGAATAGGACTGCCCAGGGCAAATTGTATTTTTCCTCCTGCCTTCCCTCTCTGTGCAAAGTTAACAAGGCCCTTCAGCTGGGTCTGCTGTAAGCAAGAAAAACATAACAGTGTTAGCATGTATAGAACATGTAATTTATTCTAGTGACTGACCATAAAATTATGCCTTGATGAAAGGCTACATATGTATTTTTCTCTTGCTTGGTTCTTCAGTTATTGGCTTATAATTCAACACAAGAAGTCAAAATATAAACATAAAGGGTTTGTCATGTTCCACTGGCCCAGCCCATGAATCTGCTTAGTTAAGTTAGTATTTATAACCCCCTTTGGGGACATTTGCCCCCTGCTTTACTAGCATTAACTACTTAGAAAAGTAACCTCCAAAACACAGCCACCATTTTGTTTCTGCCTTTTTTGCACAGGTAATATTACAATTCTAGGTTGTTTTTATGTTGGGATTAATGTTTTATGTATGAATCATGGAAAATTAAATAGTTATCACTGGTCTCATAATTAAGCAACCACCTAATTTAAAAAAACAATCTTGGTTGAAATATTTATTGCAGCACCTAATCCTGTAAATATAACTCCCAAATGTCTCCATTGTGAAAAAATATTTGAAACTTTTTAGTCCGTGTAAAATTTCCTGTTTCTTCACATCCTACAGATATTGTGCACAGGGACTTGAAACTTGAGAACATTCTTGTGAAAAAGTCTCCCAATGAGGATTGTGGCAAAATCGATATCAAGGTAAAATGTTGAACCAAACTGAGAGCTTTCCATCAATGCATCTTATCCATTCTCTGCCACACTGAGAAAAAGCCTCAAATAGGCGCCTTCTCCTCGCCCACTGTCTCCTCTATAGTTAGTAAAGGCTTTAAATACTATCTCATTATGATAGTCTCCCTCTGGTCTTCCTTTATAGTCCACCTTTACAAATGGAGTCTAAACTGCGTCTTTAAACAGATTACATGCTGAGCACAGCATGTTGCTTGCATTGATGGCGAGCCAGACAAAGCAGATACCTAGTGTAAAACAAGGCCAGGATTCTCTTTGTCTTTGGCTGCACATACACTAACACACACTTATAGTACATCTTGTTAGAAAGTTTTGTCATGGCAGAGCATAAATTGTTTTTCAGAGTAGTTTCTTTTTTTTTAAACGTTGCAATTATTGTGATTTTTTTTTTCCTCTAGAAAAATTCTGTATAATGTCGGCCTGTATTGATGTTACTTGTCTAGCTCCTTACTGAAGCGCCTTTAACAAAGAATCTAATATGGATTTTGTCAGCATGACTGAATCATGTTTATTTGTAACACCTTTTTCTTAAGTGCTATTCTCCACCTAGGTGGCAGACTTTGGATTATCGGTGAAGACAGGTGGTGTCGGGATCGAAAACATAATGACACACGCCTGTGGGACCCTTATCTATATGGGTAAGATATCTGGATCTCCTGCAGCATGCTAGTTGACCAACAGGATGACAGTGCAGATGAACAGAGTAGCAGAAATCACTGCTGTTTTGGTTTCTACCACTGAGGGCGCCAAAGTACTTTTATGACATTTTTAAGTTTAAATACAGACTTCAAAATTCATAAATGCTGTTTTTGTTTTTTATAAAGAAAGTATATAGTTAAATGTTATGACTATATATGCTAGTATATACTTATATCTACAATGCAGTGCAAAAGCTATAAACCCAGTAAAGTGGTAATGCTTTCCAAAATAATATTTATCTTTTAACTTAGATATTAACTGTGGTAACCCCATGCCTTTAAAAAGTACTGATTCTTCTACACACAGATTTTCACTTTAACTGTTTGTAAACAACGTTGGAATAAAGTTCTTGCCAGTCTTTCAGTGAATTTATGCTTCCTCAGCTGCCACTTTCTTTTTGATAATCCTTGACTGACTCTGTGATACTAAGATCAGCGTTTTCTGGGATTCTGCCCGTTTGTTCCTTTTATTATCAAAGATATTAGGAGGATTATTCTCTGTAGCACTTTGTTTGTACGTTTGAGGTATTTAATCTGGGACAAATTACATTTATTCTTGATGATGTGTGATGCCAGGACTTCTCAGGTTTTTGCTAACACTCAGATGACTAAACTGCCTCCTTTTGGAGCCAAATATTTCAGGTTATGACTTGTCCCAGAGCACCTGCTCTTCCATTTCTGCACTCTACATCTCGTGTTCTTCTGCATATGTGAGTTGACTTGGCTTTGTCTTTACATCAGAGGATTGGCTATTTGGCTGGAAGTCTTCCATGACGGCAATGCTGGAAAATCCTCAGATTTTAATGTTAACTTAATGCACCAATTGTTTTCTGCACTCTATTTCCTTGGCTTGCCTCTTTGTTTTGAACCGTAACATTCTCTGTGTGGTTCTACAGATGATCTTGGACTACACGTCCAGAAAAACCTGTTTGCCACAAAATGCCGGCCTGTGAGAGACCAAGCAGTGCAAGCCGACCACCTTCTGTCTTCCTGCTGTGCTCATTTTCTTTCACGGTTAAAGATTTTTTAGCTCTACCTGTCACTGCTTCAGAATCCTTACCTTTTTATTGTGTCAGGGTATCACCCAGTTTTATCCCTCCTACACAGCTGTTTCTGTTACAGTTAATGGTTTTGGTTTAGCCATGTTAATGATTTGATTCATTAGCACCTGTTTGGTATAATTGTTCAATTATGTGCTCGGCTATATGCCTGCAAATTCCTTCTGTTATTTTGTTACTTCCTGAGCATATAAATATGTCACTGGAGTATTTCGTGGTTGCACAGGGGATGTTTTGTAGAACCAGTATATCGTTTAAAATACATTCAAAAAGATATATTTATATATATTATATATTACAAATATTTAATAATATATTCAAAAGACAAGCCTCCTCCACCTTTATTTATTCACCTCTAACTTTTTTGGCTTATTACTTCCACTGTGGTTGTGCACTTTCACTCTGTGTATCACTCAGCTTTCATGTGTGTGTGTCCTTGCAAATATGGCGACAAAACATAACACACACATTATAGTGTTAACTTATTAAAATGGGGCTCAGCAGCGCTGCTGGTGCTAAAAACATCATTTAACAAAGTGCTTTACCCCCACAAATTTCTGTAGCTCATGTAGACAAAGTCATATTTTTGTGCATTTGTGTCGTTTCCAGCTCCTGAAATGATGAGCGGTCGAGGTTATACCCAGTGGTGCGACGTGTGGAGCATAGGAGTCGTTATGTATATGTTGTAAGTAGGCGCACACATACTATTTTTACTATGTACACGCAATCCATGAGTGCACATGTCTGAGGTGTGTGTCTCTGTAGACTGTGTGGAGAACCTCCATTTGTCTCCAATACAAGGAAAAACCTACTTAAGAAGATAATGAACACTGAAGTCAAATTTTCTCAACCCATCTGGGCCTCAGTCACTGATGCAGGTAACACTTCACGATCTTATTCACGTGCTTCATATGTGCAGCTTTACTGGGGAGGTCCGTGTTACGAACAGTCACTGATCGTCTTGAGTCTGTCTCAACAGCTAAAAATCTTTTGACTTGCCTACTGAAGGTGGACCCCGCCTACCGAATGTCTGCTAATCAGCTACTAGAGAACCCCTGGATTACAGTAAGGCACCTTCAGCCGCATTCATGAACTTCAGATAAGTCGCATGAAGAGTTCTTACACTGTGCTTTGTCCAACAGGGTGACACCACTATGCCTGTTGTACCACCCAATGTGCTGGAGATGATGCGTCAGTACCTGGAGCAGGAGGAAAGTAATAATGAAGATTAAATTCAATCTGCCAAGTTGTCAGTTGATCATTTTAATTTTGATATGATCACTTTATTAGTACTGTTGCTATGAAGTCATAAGCTGTTGTTTAATATGCCGATTACTAAATTTGAGTTCTCCTGATATGTAACTGAGCAGACACGCATGCCACAGTATAAATGAACCTGGAAAAGTTGCCAATTAAGGCCAAGACAGGGATACTGACTTAGTAATATAATATTTAAATGTGAGGCATTTGTTTTCATTTAGCATAGAGTACAAAGGAACAGATAATCAGAGGCAGTGATAAACCAAAGGCACGTGAATCTACCTAATGTAGATGTTGCTAAATATTTTCCAAAACAGGAAATAAGACTTCAGAAGTTTCACCCTTCATCACTTCTGAGGCAAACCTGGAATCATTCCCAGTCCACCCGGCATTTTCAGCAGAAACTAACAGTAACTGCAGGAGACACAGCAGCTCTGATATAACTTCCACATCCACCAAACTGGTACTGTGTTTCTTTTTAGCACAGCTCTCTCAACATTTTCACAACACTTGCCTGTGTGTGTTTTAGGACCCTAAATGTGTGTTTCTTGAGGTCTTTTATGATCTACTTAAGTGCTTTATACAATTAATGTAGGTTTTGTACCACTCACTATTAAACACCCCACTTTTGGTAATTATTGGTTTTTATCTTGAGTCACCACTGTAGGTTTATGATCAGCACAACAATCTTTACAGACTTCTTGAATTTCATCTGTATTATATCATATTGGCTGGTGTGATGTGTTTGTCACATGCTGGCAGAGGTTGCCTTACTCTGATTCCCCACCCCCCAAAATTTCCCTGGTTCCTTAAAAGCTTCATGTTTTCTTTTAAATATAAAAACATATTAGAAGCACTCATACACAGTTTTAAAAGTTACTGTAATGTTGTCAGTGTCTTGATTTCTTTTTATTCCTGTTAGCAATTAATACTGCTAGTAATTCAATTAATTTGAGTCTCTCTGTGTGTGTTTGTCAAAGGTTTAAAATGAAACAAGACAAAACTGAATTTTCCTTTAAACTGCCTCTTTATAGATCAGCCTTTGTGTGTTACATGTGGACATGAAGTCCATGTTTCATGTTTTGCCTTTGGTTATCATAGGATTGTGGAATAAAGACTAAAGAAAGCAGTGGCAGTCTTCAGCAGGACAAGCAAATAAACAGCTCTGACACCCCAGCACAGCCAGCAACCACACAGGTACGTTGAACCTCTTACGTCCTATTTTTGGTTAATTTAATGTTCTTCATTGTGTATTTTTAGCAACATACACATCTGATCTAAAATGTCACAATACAAATGTCTACTGATTTACCTTTTGGATTTTAAACACTGGTTTTCTTTATAGCCGCATTTGTGTATATTGGCTTTGTTGTTTAACATGTTTAACTACCACTAGATGGTGCCAGATTCACCTCTTAAAGAGGTTAGAAGACGTTAATAAAGGTGTAGCCATGCAGCTGTTTTTTTTTTTTTTTATATGGATGTCATAGTTAATTCTGTTATGTAAGATTAATATGAGTCTTATGCCTACAGTCTGATGCTCTTGTTAAACTCTCCACACAGCTGAGTGCAAAGCAGTGCAGGCCTACAGACAAGAAGGACCTCAGTTCAGGACAGAAACAATCTCCCAAACCCAAGTAAGGCAGACGATCAGAGACTTTCTACTCCCAGTAAAGTACAACTGGTCCCTGCAAACCACCAGCTAGCTCCAAGACTGAAAACCATTCAGAATGAAACTAAAAAATGAGCCATATCCCATTATAAAACATGAAGAGAGAGAGAAAAACAAAACAAAAAAAATGACATTTTGTGGCTATATTGGCCATACATTTATTGTTTTGTTTTTCTTCCTATTATTTTATTGAGATCTGCTATTTTAGCAATAATGTGAATGTAAATATTACGAATGGTGCAGCCTTTTTGTGATGGCCGGACACTAAGCAGCAGCAAGCACAGTGTCACATAAAATAGAACAAAGAGGCCCAAAATCACTGCAGCTGATTCAGCTTCAGCACTGGCGTGTGCCAAAAGAAAGAGACTCGGTCTGAGGTAATCTCCCACATGGGGAGAAACTGCTGGAGAAATTATTTGTATTAAATAGCCAATTGTTTTAGAACATCAAACGGCTAACATGAAGACTCATGCATTTCTATAGTTGCTGCCAAACTGAATGAGTACGATGTGTAACACTAATACTTTTAGCTTACAGCAACAACAAGGTTAATTAAGATTTTGATGTTTTATCTTGACAGCTCTCTCTTCCTTGTGTGTTCACTTTAACTACTGTATACTGTTTATGTATTTATTTGGTCTTTTTTTTAATTTGTCACTTTTTTTTTATAGGTTATTTGCTTTATAAATAGATGCTAAATAGGAGAGAAAATACTCGTGCAGATTACAAAACAAGAAAAAAAAAAAACCGAGTGAGCAATGGGGATTTTCTTTCCTTCTGTTCTGACCTCTCAATTCCAAAACGTCCGATATGCAGTGACTGCACCCTCTCAGTGTCAAAACAGAAAAACTGTCACACAGGCTGGTTACGCTCCATCTGAATGCAGAGGATTGGGACTGGGGGCAGCCACGGGTCTAATCTCGTTTGGAGGCCATTGAAAGCAGTAGGAGCTACTTTGAGGGCACTGCCATTCAAGCACAGGTTTTTCCGCTGCAGAGAGAATAATCCCCAGCATAGATACAACATTAAAGTATCCAAGCATAACACACAGAGGGTGAATTTCAAATCCACCCATTTGCATCTTGAAGTGAATGAGTGCCAACAATGGGGCCCCGTTTTCATGCACAGACTCTGTGTTTTAGTGTGTATGTGTAAATGTAGTTTGCACTTTTTCTTGAATGAGTGGACTTTTTTTTTTTAAACTAATTTTATCCAGGCAGACATTCTCAGGTGATGTTTTCTAACATGGTGAGTAGATATGCAAATGAGATGTGAATTATTTTTGATTAAAGCTGCTTGCCAAAAGGACTGCGTGATTCCTGCAAACATGATTTTAGTTTACTCAAACTCCTTTGAACAGCAGATGGTAGCTGGTAGTGAGTTGTTGAATTGATTCTGAAATAATTCCCTGAAGTTAATCTGACACAGAGTGTCGTCCCTGAAGCTACCTAGTTTTGTGCATGAAGCTCTGTAATTAGAATTGATTGCTTGAGCCACTGCCCATTAAAACTGTGACACCCATGTGATGTGGCACTAATTAATATGTTCTATGCTTATATCTGCGTGGTCCATACAGGAAAACTAAATAAAATGTTGAGACATGCTTCCTTTTGGGTTCTGCCTTATGATTGTGGCGATAACTTGAGAAAAAGAGAGACAACATTGGGGTGAAGATATCTGACCTACAGCAAAATATAGGAGTGCTTATATGTGTCTCCGGTTGGGACAAATTCTAACAGTGAAACTTATGAAGGATGCATGTAAGAATCATAACTGGTCAGATGTTGTTAAAACACTGTCATGGTGTTTGAAGCAAACAGCAGCCTCCAGTTTCACTCCTTTTGCCAAAACAACAGAGCAAAGAGGTGGGAGAGGAGGGGACCGAATGAGTGGTTGTATGGTGGATAGGTTAGGGGCGTGAATTTGGGACAAAGCATGGAAGCAAAGGAAATTAGAAAATTCGTCGGGATGGAACGAGGGATGCGCCCTATGCCCCCCCCCTCATTCCCTTCAATCCTCCCCCACCCCTTTTTTCTCCAGCAGTGCTCCCGACAGATGGAAGAAAGGGTGGGTGGGTTGATGGGCTGGAGGGATTAAAACTCTGAAGCCCCATTTTTTATTTGGGAAACAGTGTCACTCCTGCAAAGGGTGGGGTGCATAAGAGGCACTTGTGGCGAGTAGTTGTGTGACGTGTGAAGTGGGTGCACGCTGGCTAATGTCAAAAGAGGCAAGGATTCTTCAAACTCCCCCACCCCACCCCACCCCTTTCTTCATCCACCTTTTTCCACCGAGGAGCGTAGA
>VURO01049171.1:7182-26838 GCA_015108175.1 Pelvicachromis taeniatus | reverse complement strand
TAATGCAAACTCTTTAAGTGAAGCTCTGGTTTTTTTTCAGTACTTGTATGCAGATGACTTACAACATCCTGGATGACTCTCATTAGCTTGGAAAATTAGTTTTTTTTGTTTGCTTGTTTTACAATATACATAGGCGAGCCTAGCTACACACAGGCAGGATGCAGGTGCTGTTACAGAGGTCAACAACTGTAGTGACCGTTACTGTGAGCACAGAGGGAGAGATTTGCATTGTGCAGATACAGAGACAGTGCCTGTGAAGAGATGCAAGATAAGACAATTAAACAGACTGCTGTCTGCTGTGCACTTTGGAAATAACACATTAAATCACCTGGGATTCAGGCACGGGGGACTTACATCTTACACATATATAATATATTCACCCCGGCCACGCCAGTGAAACTTTACATTACATTTAAAAATGAATGGGATCCTTTTGGAAATGTAAACACACTGATATCAGTAAAGTAAAATAAAAGCATCTGTTGAGTTTATGCCCACCTAGGGTAAGAGTAATTCTCCGACAAACTGTCATCTTCATACAGTTACTCTCACCCGTTAAAACCAGCCTGAGCGTCTAAGTACAACTATAAAGGCAGGTGTTAACATAGCAGGTGGATTACGTGATCCATGTATGTCGAGAGTGCGACACGACGACACGACCCAAACATTAAAACTCGGACTGAATTTAATACAAGTGAATCTTATTTAAGGAGGTATTATAACCTGTAAACATTAGTAGAGTATTCCAAAGAGAGGAGTCTCAGTGTCAGCTTTGTAAAAAGAATAAAGCTGACACTCCCCTTCTAAACTGTTTCTCCAGTTCAATCTCTGCATCAGTTGGCTGCCATTCCTCTCCCATGTGGAAATAGCAAAGCAGTGATAACTGTGTTTACAGGCAGCACTCTAAAAATAACAAGATAAGAACAGTAGAAAAAAACCTTCCTTAAACCTCCTTAGTTTACAGCACTGTCGTCCAGTACGTTCACTTCAAGACAAACAGTGTGTGTGTGTGTGTGTCACATCGTAGCTGTGCTGTAAAGCAAGAGAGAATAGAGGAATGTGCAAACGAGGACAGCAGATTCCCCTCATGGCTCAAGCCCTCTCACACCATCAACTGTCTCCCCAAAATATCCGCCTCCACCCCTGGGCGTCAGGCCACCGTCCCTGCTGCCCCGCCCTTGGCCTCATATGTGCCCTTGTCCGAGCACGCGCGCACAAACGAATACTAACCAGAGTCCCTGCTTCTGTACTGAGCGTGTATGAGGAGTTGAAGAACTTGACACTGGTCTTTGGGTCATCGGGGATCTCCTCCATGTTCTTGAACCACTGGTACTGAGACTTGGGGAAGCCCTCCTCCTCCACACACCTCAGCTCGGCCGACTTCCCGAAAGGCACCGATTTCGGGACGCTGCACTTTGGCATGACGGGCTTCACTGTGGAGAAACAGAACATACAAGGACTGTCACTGCAGCGAGTGTTCGCACAGACAAGCTTTTCTGCTCTTTAAGCACAACACGGAGAAATAAACTAACATGATGCTGCTGGCTTTACGTCTCCGAAGGTTAATGTCACCCTTTATGATTGACTGGACTGCCAGCATTGACAGGGAGCGGACGGGAACGTGATTTTCGCTCCATGCCAGAAAACGCCACCAAAACACGCGGCGCTTGCTTTCTTTAGCGCTGCAATTCCGAGCAGATGCAGTTTCAGAGGTTTCCTTTTATAACCTAGAACACGCCTTTGCAGCTGGGCAGGTCTGGTCACAACGCATCCTCGTGAGTATGCCAAAGGGTTGGTGCAACCTACAACGCGGTTTCATCTTACGGCATCCAACGTGCGAATCGTTGAGCGAGGTCTGCCCTTTGAGGGCACGATAATGAGCTGCTTTCTCTGTTTAGAAGCCTTTTCACATCTGCCAGTTATCAGTAAGAGAGAGAATAATCAGTAAGCCAAAGTACCTCTTACAACCAGGTCAATCACAATCTCATCAAAGGACTTGTGGTCGTCTGCAGCAGTGACCTCACATCGATACTTGGCTGTGTCTGACCTTGTGGCATTGGTTATTAGTAATGTGGCAGGCTCTCTGATCACTGCTCTGTTCTCAAGGCCACCTGCCAGGATAAAAACACAGCAAAGACGAATATTAAAAACAGTTAACAAACACAATCTATATGCAGACTACTTCATGTATTACCTGAGATCTTCTTGTCAAAGTAGACATAGCTTGGCCCCCCACTTGTTATCTTCTTCCATTCAATTCTGGGATTGATGGTGGAAATAGACTCAATCACACATGAAAGCTCAACTCCTGTCAATAGAGAAACAGGAAGTGATACGAGGACATTGATTCAAGATTGATGACTGGTTTGTATTTTTGCGCGGGCCGTCAGTCTCGAGCTCTTACTGTCAAACTCGTTCGTCCACGGTGAGGGATTGTTTGTCTTCAGTACGACTGCCAACACGCTCAGGTAGCCTGCAAACCAAGATGAAAACGGCAACATAACTCTCCACTGATGCAGTGATGATCTCATGCTATATGTACAGTACCAGCTGACATCCACTGATGCTGGGCTTGTTTTAACACTCCTCGGGGAGGAGGTCTGTAATGAGCTCACTCATCTTAAATTTCACTGACACAATTAAAGGCAACTGAAATGTCAATTCCTACAACTGTGATCATCTGAACTTACAGGCGCTATTTGCCCTCGTTCTGTTACTGTCTATCTTCCATTTTTAGTTGTATTGGTTAATTGTGGGCAGCACGGTGGCACGGTGGTTAGCAGTGTTGCCTCACAGCAAGAAGGTCCTGAGTTCAATTCAAATCAGGCCGGGGTCTTTCTGTGTGGAGTTTGCATGTTCTCCCCGTGTACTCTGGCTTCCTCCCACAGTCCAAAGACATGTGTGAATGCGAGATTGACTGTGAGTGTGAATGGTTGTCTGTCTATGTGTGTTAGCCCTGCGTCAGACTGGTGACCTGTCCAGGGTGTACCCCGCCTCTCGCCCCAAGACAGCTGGGATAGGCTCCAGCGCCCCCCGCGACCCTGATGCGGGGGGTGCTGCGGGCGGATGCGAATGGATGGATGGTTAACCATTGTGTTTGTGTAAGTGAGAGTGTGGGGGTGCTGTTTCTATGCACAGTGCGGAGAGGCAAGTGCCCTTTTCCGGGCAACCTCACCAAACCAGCAGGTCAACCGCATGCCGAGCCCTACTCTCTCCCTCTATGCGTCCTTCCACCTTTCCCTCTCTCTCTGAGCCCGGTGCTGTTGCCAGTGTGGGACTAATGGTGCAAATGCAACCCAGAAAGCTGAGGTATGTGATGGAGGGACAGGAACAGGAAGGGCCATGGATGAATCATCTTGACAGCCTTTGGTCAACAAGCAAATTCGCACAAAGTCATTTCCATGTCAGTGTCAACTTATCAGCCTGCTCATCAACACCTGCGGGGAGATAAAATGATGGCCTGGGTCATGGACGCAGGGTCACCGAAAATCTATTTATACTAAATCTATTTTTTATTGAACAAACACTGTCAAGATGCTATCATATCTAGTACTGTGGCTCACAGTAAACAGGCTACATAGAGTCCAGACATACAGTTGTGGTTACACACACTCATAGAGGCATGGATATCCTGGTGATTTGGGCTTTTAATGATTTCTTTGAATTGTTCTTTTGTTCCAGGGTGGAATGATTATACAGCATATGTTTTAATGGCTTTAATTTATTTGGGATGTTCTCTAATCTACAGAATTTATTAGACCACTTTTCACCAAAAACACAAATATTTTACAAATCTGGTAAAAATGACTGCAGTCACACATTTTTCTACTCAAACTTGAGCCGTCACACACACACACACACACACACACCTCTCTGATAAGTCTGAAATTAAGATAACAATCGTTAGAGTCGTCTATTACAGCACAGTAAGGAAGCCAAACGCAGCTTTTAAACTAGGGCTGGGCAAAACGATTATTTTCCAAATTGATGAATCTAGTGATTAATGTTTCGATGCATCGATTAATCTAATGATATATGTTACTGCTAAGCAGCTTAAATTCGTTTTGCATTTACGGAGGTTGAGTGTATGTCTACGTGGGGGGTGTCTGGATGAATTAAAGGGTAAAAACCAGCGTTAGTAAAAAAAGTTGAAAACTTACGGTCGTTTTATGATCGGCCATTTCCACCTTACAAAGCCGGCAAAGACTGAATCACTTCCTTTTCTGTTAAAATATCCCCATACTGTAGAACTGCGTGTTCGGGGGGCGTGGTTTAAGTCGACATGTTACCGCTACTCGCTGCCGCCATGTGTTTTTTTGAAAGTGACGACGCATCGACGCAAATTTTTTTACGTCAACGTATTTTACGCGTCGACGTAATCGATTACCTCGACGCGTTGTCCCAGCCCTAATTTAAACCTTTCCCCAGTCTCTCCACCCAATCCCTCATTAAAGTATTTTTAAACACAAGTTGCAGAAAATATTTACAGTTTGCAGTCTGTTACTAATTAGTGGTGGAAAGGGTGTTGGGCCTCTCAATCCAAGAAAACTGCTCAAATAGGGCTAACCTGACCTCCACCAGCTGTCATCTGGATGCACAGCAGTGTCTAGGGTCACCTGCTACAGCAGACAGGATAAGCTGATTAGCCCACAGTCTTCCTGGAGATCATAACAAGACGACAGCTTGTTTTTAGCTGCTGACTGTTATAAAACCTTGTCAAAAAAGGGTTGCGCCCATGTGTGACAATAAGCTTCATTCTAGGAGCCACTAGGTGTGGCTATTTTAGCATCAAGTACCATAATAGGCTACTAACTGTGCAGAGCCAGGCCATGCTTATCATATTAAACTTTACACAAAAGCCAGGATGGAACTTTCCAGGATGACAACAGACAGTTCTTTAATTAGAAAACACTGTTTCAAACCCTCCTTCACTCACATATTTGACCTTCTAAGAAGGTCAACAGCAAGACTTTGAATTCAGCTTCAGGGTGCTGCTTTACAACTCACCCTGACCTCTCGGTGGCAAAGGAAGGGAAAAATAAAGCAGAAGGGATGTACCACTACAGAGATCGAATGCATGTAGTAATAAATATTAAATAAATACAGAGACATATTTGATGTTTTTTGCTTATGTTGCACAGCAACACACACGGCAAAGTTTGGTCCCAAGAGGAACAGAGTTGTCTTTGCAACACCAAATAAAAAAAAGTTTCCCACAGCTTCAGAAAGTATGGCGTTCTGACTGAGAACTTCAACAAAGAGCAGCACAAGAGCAGAATTAGAGTGAGCACTTTTTCACAGAAATGTGGTAATCCAGCGAAAGCGTGTGGCCTCTTTAACTTGTTTCCACCGCGCTGCGTGCATAAAAAGGCTTTCCAGCCTCCACGGTTACCGAGAGCTCCTTGTACCCGAGCTCCGCTCTTGTTAACTCATTAGATGAAGAGTCACCGATGGGTAATCTGTGCTCTACATGGAATAGTGCAGCGATAGCTGTGGTATAGATAACTGCTATTTGATAAAAGTCCATGCCAGGCTTCATAATTCATGCATGCACTATTTTTACTGACAAAAGTTTGTACACGTGATGAAATGCCACTGCTTAATTCTGGTTTTAAATTTCGACTGCACTGCAAACTGCATAACCTAATACTGAATCCAAGCATGCAAGTATGGCAAGAACCCAAAATCTCTGACGATGGTGCGTTGTGATAAAACCACAAGTTCTTTATGTACGATTAAAATTACGTTTTTTAATTCTACGACTTTCCATTAAACACAGCATTAAGTTTCATCTACGGTTAGACAGAGGCAATGAGCCCCCCCGGCCCCCTCCTTATTTCAGACAGTATTAGTGCAGATTAGCTTCCTAAGTGAGCTTGACGTGACGATAAAAAGCTTGAGAGGTCTTCTGTGGAAACAGCTGTCCAAGAACACACATCACAGCTCCACTCAAACAGACTGACCTCTAATGCTCGTCAACAACTGAGGTCAGCTCAATTCAATTTTATTTATACAGCACCAAATCACAACGACAGTCACCTCAAAGTGCTTCATGACGTAAGGTAGAGACCCTCCAATCATACACTGACGACCCCCTATGAGCAACCACACTGCTTCCTATCAGCAAGAACATCACATATTTTGACCCCAGAATAAAATAAAAGGCGATCAGTCCAACGACTGCTATCTTTCTATCCTTTCAGCAAAGACTGCATCTTTCCCGGCTCTGTAACAGCAAGCCACAGCTGGACTGGCTAGCAAAGTATCAGGAACTGCTGACTGGGTGTTATGAGAGCGGAGTTTCCCATCTCTGCTCCCGCCTGTCTGACACATCCTTCCCTGATCATGCCAAACTCATCCTGTCTGTGTTCTGCCATCCCTGAATAGCCTCTCAGGTCTTGTTCTGCTCTCCTGCATCAATAAAGCCAGTGATAATTAGAGGTACAACTCATACTCTACATATGGCAGCTAAGCAGTGCATGACCGGGTCTGGGTGTAAGTTGGGTGTAATGTCAATTCTTAGCTTTTAAACCATGCAGGTGCTCAGTGACCTACATATGCAATTCTTTTTTTTTTTCCCTTCTTGGTCGGACACAGCTGTGTGAGATCAGGGAATCTGCAAATCTGCATCAAAGTTTTTTTCTTTTTTCTTTTAATCTTCCTTGCTGCCTCCATGATGGGTGGAGGGTTTTCTCTATAATCTTGGTGTAATGCCCTCATAAACCCCACCCCAGGTTTTACATCACTGAATAATACAATAGGCACAGAGGAGCTGGTTATTTCTTGATACAAGCCCCCTCCATGTTTTCAGTGGCTTCCCCTGGGACGCTGCACTTGTTTCCTGTACCGCTGCTCTGTAAATCCGGCGAGGTGAGGCCGATATCAGAAATAGAAAAGTTCAATTAGGCAACCGGTGATATTCCCCGTGGAACATCTCTACCTCGTGCCCTTGGAGAATATTCCCACACCCTTTGGAAGCTCAAACATCAAAGTACACACACCCAGTTTTGCATACTATCAACAGTTGCTGTTTGGGAAGTCTTCACCTGCTTGAGTTGCACTGATCCTCTCAGCCAACTCTGAATGTCTACAAGCAAATGGGACACCCAAGAAGCTTTTAATATGTGTTATATGCAATCTTTATTGTACAGACTCCAATTTACAGGATTCATTCCCCCCCCCCCCAAATGTGACAGTAAAGAAGGACCCTCCTCCTTCTTTACCATGACTAATATTACTTTAGTGTCACACGTTTTCTGTTCTACATTAAAGACCAGCTTTACAGCCTTTCCACACAGACGCAGGGTGAGCGTGTGCATTCAAACACGTGTAGAAGCACAGAATGGTTAAAGGACATACATCAAATGCAGCATAGCTAATGTTACATGAATAACATGACCTACATACCGCTAATAGGTATTCAGCATCTCGATTCCAATTTAAACATAGGTAAACAAGCAAACCAATGGAGTCAACAACAACATGGCTACTGGGGAGTGTGAGTGCACTGTGGTGGAGAAATCAAGCATGTCAGTGACATGAGAACCAACCTTCAATATTGATCGGTGCTCAGTGACCTGATCATAAGAATGTTTGTCTTTTACATGTTTTTGTACAAGCCTCTGAAGAGTCAAGACTGTTCCCACAGCAACACCTCACAGCGACACTGCCTTTTTAACCAAACTGCTTACATCTCTGCAAACACATGTTTGCCTTTTTTCTCTTTTTCGTCATGAAACATTTTTTTGGAAAGTTTTTAATATCTTTTTTGAATTGGTTCAGCACAAATAAACCTTTTTAAATTAATTTCTAAAATGACATAAATGACTTTACTGTAATACAGTGACGCTCCTTATAGATCAGTCAGGCTACACTAAAAAGAGGACGGCAAGCCCCTGTTGACTAAGAAAAATTGGTGATTGCATTGATTTTTATTCATATCCGGTGGCTGATTTCAAATAGTTGAAGTGATTAACTCAACCACTGGGTGACCACTTTGATTGCAAGGTGACTGCATAGGTCGCCTGGTGGGAGGTATCAAGTCTCCTAACCATTGCGCTTGGTGAAAGTGTGCAAACACCTCCTAATCTTTAACAGAAGACAGACTGCCACTACATTGCAATCAATCTGAGTCAGTCTCATCTGCAATGCATCTCTCTGCAGTTAGCTGGGTGCCAACAACTGCCTGTATTTCGCTTTATATTTCAATATAAAAGCAAGGCTGTCATTTTGCAGTTCAATTGCCGTCCTGCAGCAACTAAGCGATTTCTTTTCTCTCAGCCAGAGAATCACATCTATGAGGCTCTGGCTGGACACTGAACCTTAGTAGTTAACATAAATGTCTGTTTAATGTGAATTTGTGCGTGGGTGTAGAGAGCAACAGATCTGTAACACGAAGCATTTTGCAGATTTTCTATTTCTAGACAGGCTGTACATATTTGCCAACCTGAGCCACTGTCTTATTTCTGTTTTATGACACATTAACGTTGCTCTAACTGACTGAGTGACGGCACACCTCCCCTGGCAACAAGTTATTGCACATTGTCTAGTTTTGCCTAATGTGACTGTAGCATTAGCTAGCTAAATAAAGACATGCCCTTCACTGTGTAAAGACAGTTGTGATTCTGGCTTTACTTACGCATCACTTTAAGGAGTTTCTGTTGGAATTTCTCTGCAGAAAGCGCCCAGTAACCCAGTTTATATTCTCATACAAACTGGGCTACTGGTGTTGGCACTGAACACATGACCGTTTGTGGTCAGTGTGCATAAAAGTTCAACGTAAGCTCCAAGCAGGATCAGGTCAAACCAGGGAAGAGTGACATTTTTAAAGTGTTGAAAGGAACAACACATAAAACTACACCAAGTGTGCCATGACATTTAGAGGACTGGGTTATACTGATGTCATCATGAGGGACAGCTTACTATTAAAAGTGAAACAAACACAATACATAATATAGTCTATAGTCACGGATTTATTTGATTTCACATTGTACAGCTTCTAAAGAGTACCTAGTACCGTAATTTCCGGACTATAAGCCGCTACTTTTTGCTCAAGCTTTGAACCCTGCGGCTTATTGTCCGGTGCGGCTTTTCTAAGGCTCGTAAGAGGATTTGTTTTGGTTTGTTCCGCCATTTTGCCTGGCGGAAAGGCATGTGATCAGACACGGAAAAGTGATACGTTGGTCACATGTCCGTCCGCCAACCAAAGTAGGCACTACTTTGTACGGCACGTACGAATTAGCACGAAAAAGAGACTAGATTAGCAAGCTGGCTCTCGCTGGCCCTGTACCCATATCTGCAGCAGGCCTCCAAGGTGAACAGCCTCTGGCATGTTAGAACAAGGCAGCTAAGGGAAGTCGGCAAGTCAGATCCATAACTTCGGGATAATGATTGGCTCTAAGGGCTGGGTCGGTCGGGCGGCGGTGCGCGGCCCACTTTGTGGGGCTCTTCCGAGGCTGGTGGAGCAGTCGCTCCGTTGCCCTCCACCTGCAAGGAGAGCCGTGCGCCGCCACTACTAGCTACAAGCCCGCTCGCTAGCGCTACTAGTCCGCTCGCTAGCGCTACTAGCCTCCTCGCTAGCGCTACTAGCCCGCTAGCGCACCTGCGGCTTTTAGTCTGGTGCGGCTAATGTATGAACAAAATATGATTTTTTCATAATTTCAAGTTGTGCGGCTAATATTCAGGTGCGCTTTGTAGTCCGGAAAATACGGTAGTTCTACGAGAGTTATAAAAGTGTAAACACAGTAATGTGTCTCGGTCCATAGCTCTTTAGGCTATGGACCAAGACACTGCTGCCCTGACTGGCAGGAAGCACTAAGCTGAACAGTGTATTGCTGAAGCTCTCTCATGTTGTGCATACTCTGCCCTGAGGAGATGCTAATTTCCATTTGATAAAAGTCTATGATTTCAGCTGGGACACAAAGCCTGACAAATTAATTCATAAGAGCATCGCATATTACCATAAGCTTCTTTCTCAGAGACGATTACAGCTCGATCCTAGACAAAGCATGCTCTAGCGCTCCAGTTCCCATAGCAATGTTGCTGATATTTCCATAGTAACTGGATTCTGTTTCTGTCTTAGTCCCTGTCTCCCTCCCACCACCGACTGATGACCAGTGCTTGACAGGATCCCACCTGTTTTGGTAGCTGTGGGAGAAAGTGACTAAACAGATCTCAGAGACTTTCACAGGAAAGGTCTTAGGGCTGCTGGCATGAAGCATGACCCCAGGTTGATTGTCACAGCTGTGGTCCAACAGGGCTGGTGTGCCACATAAACTTTATCCCCAGTCACACTGGTGTGGTCTATGTGTGCTGTGAGAGCTCTGAAAAAAAAACCCGTGGACATTACAGAGGAATAACTCCTAAAATGTTCAGCTGTCTCGCTGTGTAATCTCATTGTTCGATCAGTTGGGAAAATCACTTTCTATCGACTGGAGAGAACCTATTTCTTTCAACAGTCTTTCGCTGGCTGATGTCTGTTCCTCTGAGCAGGAAATACAATGATGCAATAAGACACACGGCCTGTTTTTTCTCCTGCCGAGCTTGTAATCTACACCAATATTCACTTAATCATCTATATCAGTGTCAGGGCTGTCAGCCTGTGTGCCATACAGTCTTGTGTAAAACTAAGTACACCCAATAATTCAACAGCTTGTTGAACTCCTCTGGGAGCAATAATTTGAAGTAATCATTCTCTGTACGGCTTTATGAGTCTCTCAGGGGGAATTTTGGCCCACCGTTTGTGACTTTGAGGTTTGTGACTTTGAGGTTTGTGACTTTGAGGTTTGTGACTATTTGATTATGTTTATATCTCATGGTCTCTGAATTTCAGTCAGGTTCAGGTGACTGGACCACTGCAACGTGTTGAATCTTCTGATTTTCAGCAATTCTGCTGTAGATTAGCCGGTGTGCTTCGGACCATTGTTCTTTTGCGTGACCTAATTTCATCCAGGCTTTAACTGATGGACAGATGGCCTCACGTTTGACTCCACAACACTTTGTTATCCGGTCTTTAAGTGATGACGTATGAGCCCTGTTTGGGTCCAAGCTACTCTGTGTTTATTAAGGCTGTTGTGTTTTTAACATGTTTTAATGTTTTGTATCTTCTTCTGTTTAATCTGAACAAGCCCCTAAAAACAGTCAGTGATCACTGTCGGCCTCTCTGGGTTTTTATTACCACTGTTCATTTTAAAGCTCAGTGTTTTAAACCTTACGATGTAACTCCAGCCCAGCCCATGCAGCAGTATATTAATGACTAACCTGGTGTTGTGGATGGATGATCTCAGTTGTTCTCCTGACTGAAGTTTGGTCCGTTTATCCTGCCAAGTGATTGTATTTGTCCCTAACCATCGGGAACCCTCACGTTAACTTTTATCCAGTGGAAAAAAGTTAGTGTTCATCCTCCAGCTTCACTGTGTTTATGTTAAAGCTGTATCGCTAGCCAACACGTAGCACATCATTATATACCAGCTAGTCCAACTTACCAACAAACATCACTGCTGTTTAGTTTCTGTCTTCATTCATGTCTGAAGTGATAGGAGAGCTGGACATTTGAATTTTTTCAGAAATCCCTCAATCAGAACACGGTATATTATGTTTAGGTGGAAACTAGCGAGCTAACTTCCTGCTTAACTTCCTGCTAACTTTCAACTCAGTTAAATGGAATAAATCCTGTTTTCATGGATGCCTGGGTGTTAAACTTAATCGTTACACCTGGTAGAGCAGCCACACTAATCATTTTATGACAGATGGAAGAATTAAGACAGTTTGTAACTCTAAGTGATGTTGCAGTGTTTGTTTGACTTTGTGACCTGAAGTGGAGTTTGGACCCAGGAACGGCGAATGACGTCAGACGTAAAGACCGGATACAGACGAGTTCATTGTGACTGAACCCGTGTCCTGTGGCTACAAGGCAAGCCCAAATCCTCAGCCCCTCCCTCCTGTGTACTGAGACTGCTAGCAGGTAAGCTATGATGCGCCACAGCATAGTGGTTTACACATTTTCCCAATAACAGGAGCGCCTTAGTTTGATCCCAGAACGAGACACAAATGTGTCAGGAAGGAAAAATCTGACAAATCAAATCTGTCTTTAAACCGCTGCCGTGACCCATTAAAGTAGCTTTAATGGTGTAATTTCACATTTAAATGATAAAGCTACAACCAAAAAATAACTCACTCAGCTCTACAGTAATAGAATCTGCTCAGTAAATAACAGTCAAATACAATATTGCATTCATTTGAACTCGTCATCTTTTTTTCAGTATTTGTGCTAAGCTAAACAGTGTTTAGCATATAGACATCAGAGTAGTAAGAAACTAACTTCCTTTCAGGACAGCACCAAACCACTCCTTTTCAGATTTTCCAGTGTCTTGAATCAACCCAGTTACAGTGGCTTGTACTGTGGCCAGGTGGCACTGAGCCTGCAGAATCATAATGTTCACAGATGAAAGTGTCCAGGCCAAGAGTGTGTACAGAATGCTAAGCGGTCTGGACACAATCACTTCAGATGAAAGCAAAGAGCAGGAAGTGGAGGTGAGGGAGATTCATGCTCGTACGTCTACATTTGTGGGTATAGATTAAAAAAAAAGTTAACTTAAAAGGGTTGTCCTTATTTCCTAAAATGATGCATTTAAATCAAATAAAGCCAGGAATACTGACGGTTACACTAAGTCACCCTCTAGCCTGCTCATCCTGGACTAAGGGTGACGTTTCACACAGGCTTTTTACTTCCACCAACTACCCCTGGTGAATAAACTCATTCTGTCTGACTAAAAGTTCAAAGAGATTATATCTTTTCCAGGTGCACACACATTTCCCTACAAGGACTTGTATACTAATTTGTTCTGCATTTACATATGAGGCTGCTGCGAGCCATGGTCTACAAGTCTGACTAGGTCTTGTGTCGGTGAGCCCTCTGATCTAGGAGGGTCAAAGACTCGGCCTGGGCCAATGAGAGGATGGAGTGGGTGAGGAACGGGGAGGAACCGATGGTGTCACTGAATGCCTGGGAACCTGTCACTTTGTGTCAGTGTTAATGTCTACATCTGGCCTGCTCTCACTTTAACCTCAAGCTAAGTATGACTGGCTCACAGGACTGGGCCGGAGTGGAGGAAAAGCAACTTTTTCTCTTCCACCTTACAGTGCCTTTCACTTGCCACTATGGCAGTCGCTGCGATGATCCTTCCACATTAAGGGATTCACAAACAGTTTAGGAAACATGTGCACATTTAAGAAGACTCGCGTTATCCTCACATTACCACTCTTTATGTCTCTTTTAACTTTTAATAGCTTTAATAGACTCGGGTCTCACCTTTCCATCTCTCATGACAGAAACCCACCGAGTAAATTTTGCATTTAGAGCTTCCAAACAATGATTGAAATGTGAAAAACCGTCTTTTTTCCAATCCTATAAAAACATAAAGAAAAATCATTGTTTTCATCATTTCTAATCCAAGTCCCTAAGAGCAGAGGCGTGCAGTGACTTTTACACAAAAGCAAGCAGAGACCCCTCCCATACATATGCACAAATCTTCTTTCTCTATTTAACACACGTTAGATCAGATTCAAACACACAGTTTTGTGCTGCCTGTCTTTTATTCTAATAAACATGCTGACAGCCTCCTGCACTTTGCTGAACTGAACATGTCTTTGCCTTTTTGCACCTCTTCTTGGTCTAAGAACTGTAAAATATTATTACTTATTCCTGTTTCATCACGTGTCACATGACAAGTATATTTATGTGGGACCATACCACCAACATATGAGATGTGCGAGCTCTTTGTGAGCTCAACAGGTTTCCATAGAAAACGTGAATGGTGAATATGAAACTTTCAACTTTTAAAACAACATGTAGGTGCAATAAGACGTCTCTCAAATGTTCTTCTTAGACAGTTATGTTCCAGCAGAGCCGTGAAAGATGTCAAATCAGTGCAAAATAGCTCACTGGATTAGAAAGAAACCTCTTTTACGCCATGTCCTCTAAACGATCTGATAACACGCCTTTTCACTTTTCAAGGCTACTGAGAAGTCTACGAGAATTGTCTCCTCAGCAAGTTTTCGCTGGACCCATCTTGGGCTACATTTGGATCAAATCTCATGGATTAAGCACGGCCCAATTTTCAGTGACTATTTTTGGACTAAATAAAGGCCACGACTGACTGACCACATTAAGCCGAGAAAACAACATCCATGGACGTGTGGTGCTTGGGGGAACTTAACTTTATCCGTTTCCCATGTAGCCCTTTTGTTCCCATTGAAAACAGGATTTTTAGCCAGTGTGTCTATGATTTAATCTTCCTGATAAATTGCTGAGAAATATAAGCTGACACAAAGGTACTGACAACAGCACAGTGCTTATTTTTCTCCTTTAAAGACATCAATCGGTCATATAGAAAATGTCAGATATATGATGGACTAATGCTTCTATAGAATAGCCTGCCTAATAACTCATAATATTGTATATATACACTATATTATATGCTTTTATCTAACAACAGGCTGTTGCTGAAGCAGTACTGATCACATGGATCCACTGTCTGAATACTAAAGCACGTGTAAATGCATTGTGTACTTTGCTATTAGTGTACAAACACTCTTTAAACATGAGCCTTTTGTGCTGCCCAAGTTTATCTGGTCAACGAGGCATTTATATATTATTAACCCTAACTGAATGATCTCTTGTGATAAGTTTACTCATTCATTAAGTCATGTGAAACATCTTGGTACTAAGATAATCGGATGGCTGTTGTATAAAAATAGTCCAGTTGTTTGGTGTCACACAGCCTCTTCACATGGTCCCAGCAGCCCTGCATGCCAATGGAGACCTTTGTTTTGTGCCACAGGAGTGAATGAATGCCTAATTAATCAGAACAATGGTTAGTGGGTGCTGTGATGCCACAGCCATCAAACGCACACAATGTGGAAGTGCACACCTAAATTCTCTGACTGAAGATCAAGTCATGAGATCCTGACATGTCATAGATTTGTGTCTGTGGTGCAGAGTAATACTCCAGTACTGCACTCTTTTCTGAAACACGCTGACCCTTCCTCTTGGCGCCTGAGCACAAAATATTAGCAGTCCGACTGTGTCTCTCACATTTGCAGCAGGTTTGTTACAGTATTAGAATTTCAAACTTGATACTGATACGCAGGAAACCACTCGATACCCGATAACCATCACAGCAAAGACTTTGACTCCATCCTGCAACAACAGACGTGACAGCAAAAAGGTCATAACTGGAAAAAGTTCACCTGTTAATTTTCCACAAATTTTCCCAGTTATACGTTTTTGGGGGTTAATTTAGAGGTTTTATATGTTTAATTAGATCATTTCATCACAGATCATGAAGCTAAAATATAGACCCGACTAATAAACAACACATAGCACGGTACCTAACATCTAAATAACTTAATCATTGCATTGGAAGATAATTATGGAAATGTTATAAAAGAGCTTTTGATAAAGCACGGTACCAGTTATACTAAAATAAAGAATATATAAGAAAAAAGCTGCAGTCAATGAGAAAGGATGAACTGGTCACTGGCTGTATTTTAAAAGTGACCAGTAGAAAAGTTCATCATCCTGTCCACATCAGCTTGCAGCCTCTCTCTGCTCTGTTCATTCATACTGCTCAACATCAGTCTTCACATCCTTAGCTGTGCTCTTCAGGCCTCAAACCCATCTGATCGGCCTGGTCCACTCCGGATTTCACTCTTTATTTGCTCGGATTAGTTCTCCGCACTCTGGATGGCAATCCACTCTAGCACGGCTCCATATTTCAGACTGCGACCCACTCAACCCTTCAATATTATTCGTCTTTTATCTAACTACGGTCCACTAGCCTCTATATTAATGATAACACATGGCTAATGTGGCAATTGCTAAGGGGCTAAATGTTGCCAATATTAACAAGTGCGATAGCCAGGTTAACATTTATGATAACTGTTTAATACTTCAATGCTGTTGAAAGGGAAGCTTTACCAATCTCCTCCAAAAGTGTTGCTCAGTTTTGCATAGACTTGTGATATCCTGTAACGTCTGACACCGTGGCCGTGGCAGGAAATCCCTGTGGCCATGGATGTGGGGATGCCACTGATCAGGCATTCTGATGTTTGTGCCCACAGATGTTTATCTGAGGATCTGGGGAGTTCAGGCCCTTTGTTTCGCAGGCTTGCTTTAGACAGATGTTAATATTACTCTTTAGCCCTTTCTCCTTTGACTTCAGTGAGGTTGTCATTGTAAATTGGCTCGTAGTTACGACATAATCCATATTATTGACTTGAGCTGTGTTTTTCATAGTTGTACTTAATGTGCATTTCTTCATAGACTCTAAATGTTTACATAGAAATCTGTTCTTTTCGAAATGTCGACTGAAGTCAGAGAGATCACAGGTGTCTTGGGCAACCTGCATTCATGAGCTATTCCTCAACAGAGTAAGAACAGGTTGGCATTCAAATGCCCAGACACTATTTATAGTCGCTGTCAGCAGCAACCACCAGCAGCCTGCTAATTAGGATCCCTTCCAGGTAGGAAGTGCACACAAGAGTCGCTCTGCCTGACTTTCACAGTCACCGAGAGAAACCTCGACCGTACTTCATGACGAAATAATTGGGTGCTCATTTTTCTAGCCTAGGTCAGCCTCTTGAGGGAGACAGTGACAACGCCTTGTCAAAACAGATTGAAGCACAAGGCCAAGAGGCTGAGCGGGCCATCCCCTGGCTCAGCATCTCTGTTATGCGAGCAATCTGACATGCCACACATGTTGAATGTCCAGATGAATTGGGGAGCTCCATGGCGTCAGCTTAAAGGAGATCTAACAGGAGGGGCTCAGGGCTAATTCAACTCCCTGTAACAGTTTATTTGGCTACAGTCTGAGTCAAATCCCAGGCTTGAATGTGAGCTGCTACCACAAAATTCTGTGTTAAATCACGCCACACTCAGTGCCAGAATTAGCTCCTCACCGCACTCCGCACAGATGGCATCAGCGGCGCTCATTGCAAATGCTTCACATTCTAGTCCGGGCTGCCTGACCCCTTCCTTAATCCTAATTAGGAACACAATTTCCGTGCAGGCTTTTTTCAACCATGATGAAAATAAACATTTGCATGGCTACAGCACAGGCTTATGGGTAATATTATTTCACGATTCTAGGAATCCACTGATTGTGACGACATTTTCAACTGATCACCAGAGTGAGCTTTTAGAAATGACTATTGCTACTCTGCTACAACCTATATCCTTTCCTGCAAGTCAACAATGAACTAGCACACAGTGCCAAAGCCCTGGATAACGTTCTGCCGCCTGTCCCTTCAACCACACACCATAACCTCCCTCCCCCTGTATGCTAACAACCCGCTTACACACATTTGATCCTCAGCAGAAATAGTCCCCCTTTTCCGAAGCTTTCCATCAGCACACCATAAAGGATTAACCAATAATTCCCCTACAACATATAAAGATCTGGAAACACTCACATCTGCAGCTATCAAGCTAATCTGGATGTTGGCATATTAACACAGGTCGTTTTTTTTTTTTGACCAGCCAGCAGTTCCTTTACCTAATAATGCCCTATTTGGCCAACACAGTGACAGAGAGATGGGGGAGCTGATCCACTCTGCCACAGCCTGCACAGATAAGCGCTCATTGTTGAGTGCGTGGATGGTAAGCGTAGCCGGTGACGATGAGCTAAGGCTCGACTGACAACTGAACAATAACACAACACCACGCAGCAGAGACGTGTTGACTTAGCAGGTCCAAAAGGTTTAATCTGCCTGACTTCCTGCGTGCTCCAAGGATGCCCGCTGTGGGCTGAAAAAACGCTGAACTGAAGGGTGGTTTTGTGATGGAGCTTTTAGGGACGTGCCAAATTTTTATAACTATGCTGACTTCAAATTCTGACTGTTTTCATGGGATGAATATTCCCCCAGCCTAGAACATCTTCAGCTTTCCATTTTCAGGCTGCATTGAAGTGTAAGACAAAAGAAGATAAAGAAAAATGCAGTTTATGGAAAAAGCAGAGACTGTGTTTTCAGTTTTCAAAGTGAATCGCAACAGGCAGGTGTCATTTTACACTACAAGTAGGGGCACTTGTAGGGGATGGACAAAATGTAATCTAAAGAAATTGAGAGCTGCGTCCCCGACAACAAAGACAAAAACAGCCATTGAAGAAACATTTTTAATGTTGTCCTCCAAAATGTTGATGTGTTTTCTGAAATTAAGGACCTACTGATCCAGCATTCTCCATTTCTGATACCGTACAATAACTGGGTTTTGGTTATCGGCCAGTAACAATCCAGTTCTAGATACTGGCATTTACGATACTGAAGACCGAACTGGAAATCAGTCTTTTATTTATACGACAAGCTCAGAATTATCTATGCTTTACAAAATTTGCAAAATAAAAATGCAACAAATAAAATAGCAAAAATGTACTGAACTGGTATTTAGTAAAATAATACTGACAAAGACCACATTATAATTACAGTGAACAAGAAAAAATGGATTAGTGTTATCCATCCAATTTATTTAATTAGTCTAATTTCAGCTGAAAACTGTCCTGGTCTGTGGGCGTGTCTGGAGGTTTTATATCTGTGGTCCTCCCCTCTTGGGTGGGACCTCCAGTGCCTCACCTGTGTTCTTAAACCAGCACAACCTGCCTTTCCTCGCCCGCTTGTTATGCGCTCTATGGCGGTAACGAGGCTGACCCTCTAAGACTTTTGCTAGCTGTGTCTTTTCTTTGTGTAACTTTGCGTTGCCTGTCTTTCGAGGAGTTGCTTCCCTGCCTGCCCTCCGACCCTCTCGTTACGCCGAAGGACTCCCAAGAAAACTTCCATGGACCTCCCCTCCTCAGTGATTACTACTCGGACCTGTAAAGTAAGGAGAACCATTCACCCGCTCACAATGATCAAGCTCCTGCTTTTCGCCCATGCAGCAGTCAGTGTCACAGAATTCCTCCCGTTCCTCGGACCCCTTTTCTGTCGTCACTCGTGCGACCTGACTACTAGGACAATCCCTCTCCTTGTGGCCATATTTACTTTCTTCTTTGTTCGCTTCATGTTATTGTTCCAAATAAACATCCTTTTAAATAGTTACTTTGCGTGTGTTCGGTGCCTGCATTTTGGTGTCCTTTTACTTGGGTGAACCTTTGGTTCATGACAAACATGAGAGTCGACTGCTGCATACTGCTGTCTGTTATTTATATTTAGTTGTGCTAGTCTCTCCTTCCACTCCACACCCACACGTGTGTGGATGTGTCATGTGTTGAGCTGACAAGAGACGAGTGAAGTGAAATAATAATGATGTTGACAATAATATGTTATGTTACCAAACAGTTTACAGTGAAAGACAAAGGCAGAACAACACAGAACTAAAAGGAACAGATCAGAACATAACAGAATACCGTGAGCCAGAATGAACCCACATCACATCTGAAGCAAATCCCTTTGTGAAATTTGCACATCATGGTTACAGGAGCTGAAAAACACGGACGCTATAAGACAAATGTAAAACCCACACACTACGACTGACATGGACTGTGTTGAACTTGAATGTGTCTTGAACTATGCACCTGAATATCTGTGGAGCAAAAATGTACGACATGGCAACAGGAAGCTTTTCTAGTCTTCATAACAGGGCCTCCCAGCAGGGTTCAGCTTAGT
>VURO01049170.1:20704-37985 GCA_015108175.1 Pelvicachromis taeniatus | reverse complement strand
CTGATTATAACCTGTGAACTCTATTTTCTTGGAAACTCTATCAGCAGTTAAAATGATGCATTGAAATTATGATATAAAGTATATATTTGTTTTTTAAATGCTAAAGTTGTTTTTTCAGTAAAAATACTATATATAAAAAGTCAGATTTCAATAAACATTTTATTACATGAATTAAGTATTCAGAACCTCACACTGGAAGCTGCCGTTAATTCCAAAGAGGCTTATGAAGTATCAGTGTTTTTGAATATCTTTCCATGAGCTTGGCAAATCTTGAAATTTGGATTTTGTCCCATCATTGTTTGCAGATTTGCTCAGACTATAATCTGCTATCTTGGAGTGCTCCCTTTCAAGAACCTTCAGATTGTTTTGAGGCCACTGCGATGTTGATGTTGGCTGTCTGAGGTTAACAGCTGAGATATTTGGTTCAAAGATTGAGATCCTACAAGGTTATCGCTACTTAAGAATTTTTCTTCTTATTCTTCCCTTGCATCCGTCATCTAAAAAGCTCGCCACTAGACTGATAGAACTACCATCGTACATTAGTGTACACAGTTCCCTCCATCTCCCACCACCATCTGATACTACTTAAAAAAGTTGTGCTGACTATCCCTCTAACAAACCTACATCACTGACAGATAACTTTCAGTCCTTTCAGAAGTATCATTTGGGATTTCTTGACCAAGATCACGCAGTGACTAATGACTAGTTTCATACCTTCGGCTTTCTGGTACACTCTCCCCTATGGATGTGATCATGCATTTCACTCAAGTCATGTCTCAGCAGCTCTCAAGGACAAAGGTAATCTAGATGCAAAAATAAAGGAGAGAGAGATCGCCATAAAGTCATCGCCCATATAGAGGGCAGATCTACAGTGATAACTGAACACAATAGTGCATGAGCTATAGAAAAAAGCCCAATATAATTATTTTTGGCTTTATGAAAGGTGCAAATAATCCCACGATGCACTGTGCACCATCAGTCACATCACTTTTTCACATGGGCTTCGTTCAGACCATGCATACATTTAAACGTTAAACAAAAAGGTAAATAAAGTTGCATTTTGAACTGTGGATCACGCAATGACACTCCAGTGCAGTCCAATAATGACATTAAGCTAATATGCTCAACATTTTGAGTAAATCATCTCAACAGCTTTAGTGCGTTTCAGAACAAAAACACTATGAAAAAGTAAGTGAAAAAAGTCAGTATTGAAAATATATAATACATAAATATTTTACAGAAACAATAAATTCCATTCCTTTAGCCTATGTGAAATTTCTGTCCATTTATTAGCCTCAAAGCAGATAGACAAACGCCAACTAACAAGCTTTTGATACCTTTCCTGGTGTCCTCATATGAGCTCCTACTTAATTGGGTGGCTCGCAGACACCCCTGACTGCTGATGCCTCTTGCTTCTTCTACACTTTTCCCGCGTCTGCTCGTGGGCTCAGCTCTCTTTGATCCCTTACGGGTGTTTGCAGTGATCACTCCCTGTGCTCTTATCTTCTTCACAGTATGTTTTTTTAGCAGAAGCGATAAGACAGAATGCTTACGCTGAAATAAACTGCATTTTAACATCTTTCAATAATATTTCTTTTCCGTTTAATATACCAGGTGACTATTTTCACTTTCCTTTGTCGTCATCGACTTTGTGAGAACTCAAATGCGTCTAATTAACAACCAGTGATGTGAACTTTATCTGCACTCAAAGAGACAGTGGGCTATCCAAACAACTTTCATTTGGAGCGATTCCGTTTAAATATTAGAAAATTAATTTGATCCTCGACACATCGCAACCTGCAGGAATGCAGATCATAAATTATGTTGCACTTTTTAAGTTTAGTTCAAAAGAAGACGCCAACGTAAACACAGGAGACACCAGCAGGTCGGGTGTACAGGAGGTAAGTTTATTGAACTAGCTTGTGGTGAAACAGAAGGTAGCGAGGTTCCTTTGCGCTTTAAGTATGAGCGCCTGAAGAGTTGAAGTAAAAGCAAACCGAATCAATAAACTACAAGGGAAAAACCAACACAGGAAAAGCACAGAACATGGCAGTTGGGATAGGGGAGAGCCCCCTTCTTTTTTACCTATTAATGGGATTACTGGAGACTGGAGTTTGGTTCTGTGGCATTAGGTAATATATAATTTCTTTATTATTCTTATGTACTTTATTTAAGTGGTATTTTACACAGTTATCTGTGGATATATTCATTAGGGGAAAGTCTGCCCAGTCAATAAATGACTTAAGTTTTTCTACTTTTAAAAAGACAGAGTAAAGATTTGCTCGCCAGCACTTGCGGCGGATCAAACACATTGGCCCAAAGGCTTTAACAAGCCTGATGAAGCATTACAAGACAAGTTGTTTGGTCTTTCCCTCAATGAAAGTGAATATCAAATCATTTTATGTTGGTTTAGGCTAATGTAAAACTTGCTTTGTGCCTTTGAAAAGGTTTCTGTAATCATTATCAACCATCGTTGGTTGCTGCAAAGTAAAATCCAATTTAAAATCAAAATCATGAGTGGAAAGGTGGAATAAGCAGTCTTAGAAGATTTCTTTTTAAATAAAAGTTTGTGTTCAAATTTATGTATCTCATCATATTTTTTTTTTAACATCCGTCACAATGGTCCTGTGAGCCAACCACTTAGCAACAGTGGAAAATTGTTTTTGAACCATTTCAGTCGTGGAGTAGCACTTTCCTGCTCTTTGGTTAGTCACTGACATCTTCTCTTATTTCTCTCGTCCCCCAGATTAGTCACAGCAGGTGCCTGTTTTACTCTTGTTAGGCAACAGGCTCTCCAGGTCCGACGAATAAAAGACCTGCTGGGGTTCTGATCCTCGGGGGTTGCAAACGTTCCCTCAGTGAATGCACACCCCATGGACGTGTATGCACATGAGAGAGTGTGTTAATGCATAGCATCCATGCACGTCCAGGATGTTCGGTTTCCTTGGAAGAGCTCGCACAGATACGATAAGTTGTTCACCTTTTTGTCTTCACGTAATATTTAGTAAAATTTCCAAACTTCTAGAATAACATGCCAAAACATGTTTTTTTTCCTCCTTTTTTTTCATCCAATGTTTTACACAGTGACCTACATATTTAGGTCTGTAGTTGTGGACAGTTAGAGAAAGTTGTAGGAAAACTTTCAGATCTTTAAGTTCGTGAAAAATGGGAGCAAAAACAAAAGTGTTGCGTTTATATTTTGGTTAAGTGTATATTGTGTGTTCATAATTTCATCAGTTTTGACAAGATCTCAAGCATAACTGGCTGAATTGCATTACCACATTATGACAGAGCCGCCACCATGTTTTATAGATGGCTGTAGACACTGTTGTGTTTCTCTCCTGACCTCCAGTTCAACCAAAACTTATTCAACCATGTCTTATGGAGCAATGATTTAGGATTCATCGCTCTGCAGGACTTGTTGCTGGTCATTTTCAGACCGTTTTTTGTTTATTTGGTATCCTGCAGCCTCCTTTCCTTCCTTAAGTCTTCTTGAGATCATTTGTGATGAGCCTTTAGTGAACATTAGCTGGATTAGGGCCGGATGCACATCTGAGGTCCTGTTTCAGGTCTTTGCTAAATTCTTTCCTATTTCTTAAGGACATGATTTTCAGATACTATTCACCTACTGTGGATCTTTTTTCAAACAATGAAATTAAACATAGTTTTGGCAATGCTTAAAATAAGTGTTCATATAAGTGCATGGTGTTAAGATACTACGTGCTTTGGTGAATTCTTCTATTAGTGCGCCATTGATTTTTTTTCATTACCCTTCTAAGCTCTTAACCACTCAGAGTCGACTGTAATAACTCTAATCAGCTTTTCTGGAGCCAAAAACTTTCCAATGTTAAACAAGAAAACCGGGGCTCTGTTCTAGAAAGCAGATTTAACAGCTGCTTGTTGGGCTTTCAAGTTATTAAGCGAGGTCATAGAATATTAAAGACTTTGTAAAAGTTTCTTTTAAGAACTCTCGCATAAAATATGGATGATCACAGAAACAAAGTACTTTTCCCGTCACCTTTTCCCAGTTTGGAGCGTCTTTGAGAGTTCCAGTATACATAAACATGAGTTGAACTATGCTTTGACATCTCTGCCCTGTCATTGTTCTCCCTTTCCTCATTTTTTGTGCCGGGTTTGTTTCATGCTAATCACCTGCACCTGTTGAGAGGTGCTGCCCCTGCCACTCCCTATCCTTCTACAGATGTCAGCCCCCCACTGAGGCTGTCGCAGCATAAATGCTGCAGGGAGAAATTACGTGGGGAACAATGAGGCTTTTTTTGCTTTTTTCTTTTGTTTCTTTTTGGGGTACAGTCTGGACTTTTTAAGATCTGCAAACAGTGATTGAGACTGTGCCAGCTTTAAAGTCCGGAAACGTTCTGTTCCCTTTTTTTAATGAAAATCACTTTTAATATCAAAAGTCTAGTTTGCTGTTAAGGAATGTGAGAACATTGCAAAATCGAATTTGAGAGTTTAATCAGCGTTTTACCATCATTAAAATTGGTGTACTGTCCACCAACCTCCAGTATTCTATTTTTTTTTACTCCAAACACAGATCCAGTACCAGCTTATTTATTTA
This sequence comes from Pelvicachromis taeniatus, assembly GCA_015108175.1. Lineage (NCBI taxonomy): Eukaryota > Metazoa > Chordata > Actinopteri > Cichliformes > Cichlidae > Pelvicachromis > Pelvicachromis taeniatus. The sequence goes on along the minus strand of VURO01049170.1, from coordinate 33,409 downwards.
TTTATTTATTTATTTATTTTTACCCTTGAAGTAATGAGACAGACTGCTAATGCAGTCCAGATGATCTACTTTGTTGTCTTGTTTCGGGATCATTGGGGAAATGATTCTCTCCCTTGCCCGGATCACTAGAATGACCCATCTGTCATTCTGCATGCTCCCCCATCTTATGTAATTAGTGAGAAATTGCCAAGAAATCAGGATGTGCATGAATCTTCAACAGATAATCAAAAGTCTTTTGAAGTATAATGAGGAGACAAACGTGATTGTGAACAAAGACTGTTATCTGCAAAGCACTTATGATCTCTTTATTCAGTCCTCCTACATTAAGGACAAAATAAATTATCAGTGAATTTTAAATCAAGCGTATGATTTGGTTAGATTGGTTCAGACCAGGTTGATTGTTGCCAGGAGATGGGATGTAAATCTTATCCTTGTTTACTATTGTAATCTTTCGTTCTTGTCTTGCTCTTGTCCCCTGTGTCTCCCTGCTATATGTGGGCTTATTCTCGGGCCCTCTTCCAGTTTCCTTCCTGATTTATCTTGAAGGTTTGTTACTTACTGCTTTCTTTCTTTTTCCTTCCTAATTTTGTTTCTTTTCCTGGCCCAGCTCATGTCTAGAGTTCAGCGCTTCCTTATTATCCCGCTTCCTGCTGTGTTCATTTATTCTACATTTTCAGTGCCTGTGCATTAGATGTTTTTATGTTTTTACCTATTAATTGGCATAATTGGTCTTTTTCTGTCATCACTGTGGATGGATTTCCTTGTATAGCACAGGGCTTTATTTACTGGGACACCAAATACTGATAATATATGGTATAAATTGTAAATCCTATAAATAATTGAGTAATAAAATCAAATCATTTTCTAGTCCTCCACTATGGACTTTAGTCAGGTCTGCAGAGGCAGGAGGACGTTAGTGAAACAAAAATAAAAACATCGAAAAAAGAAGAAAACATTTATCCACATTTAAATCAAATGTATAGATTCATTTTTTTTCATGGAACAATTCTTTCACATCCGTTCCAATAATTTCAGTTTGCTGACATTTGTACATCCTTAGATTGACACTATGATTATTATTCTTTACACTGAATTGACTGTGCTGAACAGGCCAATCACAACAGCTCTGGACTGCGGTGACCCGATGTGTAGTTACATTTCTCGGGAAGTGTCAGGTTACAGCGTAGTTTATGGCGTGCATTTCCATCTGGAGATAAATCAGCTGTCAGGTGTTGTCTGTATATATTTGCATTCATTTAAGTTGGACTTGACTGTAATGCAAACAGTTCAGTTTGTCAGGTGCAGGTTTTAATGACAGCGTTGGTCACGCTGCCTGCTCATTGTGCAGCATTTAAAAGTCAATAAAAGAGAAGAGAAGACTACCGTATATCTTCCATTAGTAGCCTGTCTCTTTTAAAACGCCGGTTTCTAATAAACGCCAGTTTGAAAACATGTCACAACAAATAGACGCCAGTCTCCAATAGTAGCCAGGCGACCTTCGACCCAGAAGTCTCTCCGCGCTGTCTTCTTCTTCTTCTTTTTAAACATTATTGGTGGTTGGCAAACAACTGAATGGTGCATAACTGAACTAGAGTGTGACTGGAACGTCGCTCAAAAAAAAAAAAAAACCCTTCGGCGCTGTCTCGGTCCTCCCGCGTCTCATCACTCAGCCAGCTGTTTCCAATCAGCTGTCATCTACGACCAGCAACATTTAAGCTGGATGCAGCGACCATCAAAGTGGGATTATTACACTGAACTGGAACTGTCGGCTAGCGAACCTGCTAACTTTGATTTTCTGGTCTTTTACTTCCTCTCATGGAGAGTCGGGCGGAGAGACGTTTCGGGGAGCACCACTCGTGCACTGGGCTACCACAGACAAGGAGACACTCGGGAGCAAAAGAGGAGCACAATTGAGAACTGCATTATATGTGAAACTGTTGGAATAAGTGAACGCACTGTCTTTTCACCTCAGTCTAAAAACCGCACCTGGGTCCTCTTTCCCTCTCACTTCGGCAACAATTCCGTCTGAGAAGGGAATAAGAGCCGGTCTCTTTTAAACACCGGGCCGGACGGATAATTTTTTGAATAAGCGCCTGGGCTACAAGTGGAAGATATACGGTTATAATATCATAAGATCAAACAGACATTAACAAAGTTAAAGTCTGGGGACACAATTTGCAGTTGACAAAAGGTGATAGGTAGAAATATATCTTATTGCACTAATAGTAATATTATCATGCAGCGAGTTAAGTATTGTGATAACACTTTGTCATTGTCCGATTCGGTCTGCTGTTAGAGTTTTATGAACTTTATCTATGTGGCAAATCTCCATTTGAGAGTCTGTTGTGCATATCCATTCACACACTCCACATCCACGTATTTATTCTCTGTTGAGCTTTTAAAAACCTTTCGCCATTTCATTAAAACATCCAAGGCTGCTTTTGGAGTTTCTGGCAAACCAATTCTCTGTTTAACAATGAAGTAATAACACAAGATAAAAAAATCTGCACCTGTGGGAAAGCTTGTGCATTTCTGTGACACAACTGTTAGTTACTTACTATATAACACTTATACACAGATTTTAAGGTCCTGCTGCTCACCTATAAAGCCTTAAATGGTCTGGGGCCTTCATATCTTTCTGACCTCCTGCAACTTTAGGAAGTTTTAGAAGGCCAGTGTCCAGAGATCGCAGAACACGGGAAGGAACATAAAGCCAGAAAAAAGACTATCGGAGAGCGTGCTTTCTCGTTTCTGTCGAACAGCCTCCCTCAAGATATTAGGCAGGCATGCTCTGTGGAGTTTTTCTAAGCTATGTTAAAGACCCACTTGTTCACTGTAAACTATGTATCGTAATCTGATATTGTTTTACTTTTAATATTGTGCTGTGTGTCTTGTCCTGTGCTGGTTTTTATAATTTTGTTACTTTTTATCTTAATCTGCAGCACTTATTTATAAAGCTCTTTCAAACAAGAGTTATTATTATTATTACTATTACCAAATTAATGGTCAATTAACATAAAGATAATTAACATGAACTTAACATAATACATATTAGATGAGTTAATAATAAACGTATATTTAGAAGTAAGGTATTTTTAACAGTAAAATAGTGGCTCACATACATTTAATTACCCAACAGTTTGTATTTATTAAAAATGGTGCTGCTAAAGTTTTAGCGGGGATAACAAACTTTGCATATTGCATAATGCATATTGTAAGTTTCATACTAAAAAGCAAAACAAAGGGAATGAATTGACAGAATAGAATAATTTTTAGAACAGGCAAGGAAACATAAGAGTCAAAGAAAAGTATGGGAAGTATGAGACTTTAATAAAAAAAAAAAATAGGACAGCAGAGAGGATAAAGTTAGTGAAGAAAAAAAGTAGAAAATAAGTAGGAAGGACCGAGGAAGAGATTTTTTTAAATGAACAAAATGGTTATTAAAGTTAATTACAGTAGAATGAACATACAATCTACCGATAAAGAAGCAAAATATGCATGCAGTGATACGTACAGTGACAATTTATAATCAGTATATAGCATTTTCCTCTAGGGTTCTGTAATAATGCCTACAGCAACGATGTAAATGTGATAAAATCATGAAAGAAACTGTGTTTGCCAATGCATAAAGACAGATTGGGGAGTGTAAAAAGTTTCACTATCTTCTGCATGAATGAGCTGTCAGAATTTGGTGGAAACACTAGTAAATTTCTACTTTCCCCAAATGCACATAAATTATTGAATAGAAACGATTTTTCATTGAGGATGTGATGGATATCAAACGTCACCAGAAGTCGTAATGACTCATCATTCATCTCCAGCTCGCTCTGTGCATTCTTTGTGATTATCAGTGCAAACCAAAGATTTTTTATTTTTATTTTTATCCTTTCTAAGGTGAGATATCACACCTGGCAGTTAGAAAGACCATTTTTTTTCTTGAACTAATGGACAAAACTTTTAGCTTTTTTTGCTCGAGATGACATCCCACTGTTTACCATTTCTGCCCATTATTTACAAGTCAGTGTTTGGACAATAAATTGTGCTTCTCTTGCAGCTCCCACTGACCTCCACACAAGATTAAAGATCCTCTAAGATCCTTCAGTTTGTTTCTGCGTGGGCACTCTGTCACACAGATACTTTTGTCATCATTATTGTTCAGCAGGATCACATCAGTCATGAGCGGAGGAACCCACACTCTTGACTGATCTGTCCAGGACTGAGCTGTCTCAATCAGGGCGCGGAAATGTGAGCAGGAAGTACCTGATCAAAGCTGTTGGGCCACCTTGAGCTCCATTCAAATTTAGGCAAAGGTTCCCCAGATAATACCCTCTAGTCTGGTTTCAATTACAAGGAAATTTAAATGGGTGCTAATGAACTGCATTCATTGAAGTTTAGAAATAAGAAGGACTTTACATGTCTAATTCATCTATAATAAAGTCAATATTTGTGCATAAAACGTCTCTCCAGACTCTCTCTTTCCATTTCTGGCTCTATATGACATCAGTTAGAGGGCACACAGCTTTGACAGAAAGCACAGAAGCCCAGTTCACCTGCTGTTCAAATCCTTTGGCCAACTAGAAGGATTTTGAACTGGGAATCATGCAGAGCTACTCTATTAATGTTCCCATTTAGGATTACAGGGTGTGGCGTGCATCTGGAGCCTATCTCAGTTAACAATGGTGAAAGGCATTGTACACCCTGGATAGGCTGCTATTAGCTGCAGAGCTAACAGACGCTAAATATTTATACAGCCCAGCCATGACTGATTTCTACAACATGATAAAAGGCAATGAATTCATTACCTTCATTCACTCTTTTGTATTAGTTACTGACATTGCTTACTGTGATATAGGCCAACAAATGTGTTTAAATATTGGAAAGATTCAGTGAACTAGTGCAGTGCTCATTTGTGGAATATATTTTTAAAAAATTAAGTTTTCACTAATTGTATTTCAGGATGCAAAATATCACAAAATTACATCTTAGAAGATATCTGAGAGGATTAACAGACCAACATCAAACAAGAATGGTTGCTTTCCCATATACTACGGACATCAGTCCACTTTGATCTTAAGCGGGCTGAATGAGTGAAACTCTACTTTCTCCAGGAAGATGTTTAACTTCACATTCGGAAGGTAAAAAAACTGATAATTGAAAGATAATTGGCTAACAGCTTGTCAATCTCAATGATTGTGTGATTTCACTGTTGTTATTCATCTCTGGCTCTCTTCCACAGCATGTCTTTTATCCTGTCTTCCTTCTTTCACCCCAACCGGTCGCAGCAGATGGCCCCGCCCCTCCCTGAGCCTGGTTCTGTCGGAGGTTTCTTCCTGTTAAAAGGGAGTTTTTCCTTCCCACTGTCGCCAAAGTGCTTGCTCATAGGGGGTCATATGATTGTTGGGTTTTTCACTGTATGTATTATTGTAGGGCCTACCTTACAATGTAAAGCACCTTGAGGTGACTGTTGTTGTGATTTGGCGCTATATAAATAAAACTGAATTGAATTGACGCCATGGTAGCTGTTTCCATCTGTTACTGTCCCCGGCCAGTTTTAACAGGAATAATCCAGGTTGCAGCTTTCTCTCGAAGAAAAAGTCCAAAGATTGCGGGGTTGAAGTACAGATTTACTGTTTGTTACACAACGTACTGCTTTAAGGGTTAAAATATGGTTCAACAGTGTTTTGAAAAGTAAAAACAAAGAAAAGACAACCTGAGTAAACCTAACCTGCCTGTCCCAATGACTGTGTTTCTCCACTGTTTCTTTATATCTACTTATATCTACTTCACTTTGTCAGACAAGTTCTATTTAAGTGATTTCTTGATTCAGCTGAACAGTTGTTGAGTTAGGAAATGAACAGCTGGATTACATATAGAGATTTCTTGGACAATTAGTACAATATTTATAATTCATGCAGTTGAAAAAACATCAGCTTTAAGTGGATTTAAGACAGCAACCTAAACAACCGCACCTGTCTCATCCTCACTTCTCAACATTTTTATTTCTATTGTTTAATCCAATTTATTCTAGCCCCGCCGCAGGCAACAGCGCTTCGAGTGGCTTATTTACCCAACTGGTGGAATTAGTAGTGAATGAGTATCAGAGTGGATGCATTTGAAAAATCCTGAAGTAACAGAAGCATGTCAAAGGTGTGGAACCAGGCTAAAGGAAATCTGGATATCCCCACAAAAGATAACATGTAGTACAAATCACATTGGCTTCAAAAGCAGGCAGTGCAGAGACACAGTCACTGTTTCACTGTAGTAGAAAATGATTAATGAGAGAATTTATTAAAAATGTGCCTTTACAAGGACTTGCACCCTGGGCTCGTGTCCTACAAAGCAAGCTAGTTGCCTGATAAATGCTTCAACAACACACTCATACCAAACATATGGGTCTTTTGGGGTTAAAGGCAACCAACCAGGCAAATGCTGTGTCAGAGCTTAATTCTCAGTATCGTATGCACTCTGCCCAGACAGAACCTTCAATTTGTTGATAAGATGTATGTCGAATGATAGAGGCTCCAAGGATGACTGACTAAAGGTGCTTTTCCTCTATAAGACAATGACATCCCCTCACATGGAGGTGCTTGTGAAGTCATTACTGCAGATTTTTTGTATAATGAAAGTGCCAAGTGCAAGGGCACAGAAATCCTTATATTTCAGTCAAGTATCATTGAATATGAGGTTTTTCAGGTCAAATGACTCTGTTTTGTACATATATCATAGTTATAGTGTCTTTGTGCTTTCTTATCGAACAACTCCAGAGTTTTAATACAGACTGAATGTGACCTGTGTGTTATAAATCTGGCATGGGACCAGATAGTCAAACACTATGCGTGGGAGGATCATTGCATTCACAGTAGAAATGTTTGCAACCTTTGACACATTTAAAAGTGTTGTTCTGCAGGAGGATATTTAATGTTTTATTAAGTATTTATAGCAGGACATTGTCTCTGGTTTTCTCCAGATAACGCTTGCGTTTAGTGTACACGCAATCCAAGGCTGTCAACATAAATACAAATGTATGTGATTGAGGCCAAGAGGGACTCAACTCTATGCCTTTTAAAGTCAGTATAACCAAATAGATGAAAACATTTATTCTAGTGGCGGAACAAAACACAGCTGAACTCGTCTTTGTTGTCTTCAGTGCCCTGAAATCTGGTGAGGAACTTTGCTACTTTAAAAAAAATGCTTTACAATAAATAAGGCCGCAAGGTCAAACCCCTTACTGGGGGATCACTGTAAGCCCAGTATTAGGTGCCACAAAAGAACAGCAGGTAAAGCGATCTATCATCATTGTGCAAAGGTTTTATTGGATTATGTCCCTTCCGTCTTTATTACCTTTAACAAACTGGGATTTGATGTATGTGATAGCCTTATGTCATTGCTAGCATCAGTGGTTGAGTCTACCATTTTATTGTTGAGTGTGTAAGTTATAGGTCCTTCCAACTCGCTGATGAGGTTACTTCCATTGTTCCAGAATAAAAGCTAGTTTCCTTGCCAGACTGTACGGAAGCCGAGAGAGGACATGCATAGAAAATGTTTTTCATGGCGTTTTCTCGAGATAACGAGTTATTTATCACGTGTTCTCGAGAAAACCAGACCACTGCTATCTCGAGATAAATAACTTGTTATCTCGGGAAAACAAATCCTGTTATCACAAGATGATTAAAACGTTGTTCTCGGGACAAACATTTGTCAGTTAATTGCTAAAAGTGTCACATCAAGGAGCGTTGATCACTGATCAAGTGATCAGATGGTATTTCAGTCGAGGTCTAACGCAAGCTGAAATTGCGATGTGTCTGTCTGTTAGAGACAATATTGAGATCAAGCCTTGTCATTTAAGAAGAAGGTTGTCCCAGCTTCAGCTTTACAGGCGATTGCACCTCAGCTGTCATAATTATCTCGTTATCTCAAGAAAACAATCGTTAAGGTAATAATATTATTAATGGATACGGCCATTCTCGACTTCCGTAGGAATGGTATTTGAAGTGGAAAGTTGGAAATTCGGAGGTTGGATTTTCGGCTTGAATGCACCTTCCTCAATAAGTCCTAGAATCCCCACAAACCCTGACCTCACAATCCAAGATGGTGGCAGTGCACGTAAAGAGTAGTGAAACTGTTGTATTGTTGAGTATTTGTGACTCACTAAATGACCCATACATAGGCAATACACTAAACTCCATCTATGAACATGCTGCAGGAGTGCAAAAAAACATGCATCACACAATATTGTTAGTGATTGTTGGTTTTTCCAACTTTACTACTATAATGCAGTCGACTCTGGAGTAATATTAGCCTCACAGCTCTGGCAACCAGCTTCGGAGGTAAAGAGAACACAGCAGCTGTCTCTCCTTCTGGAGTGCTGGAGCCTTTCAGGCATTCGGCTTTGTTTTAATTTGTTTTGATTTGATTCTGATCCTGTATAGTCATTCTTTTCTGCAAATCATATGCAGTATAGGGGTAGCATTTATTCATGCATCTTTACTTAAAAAAAAAAAAAAAAACGTTGTTGTGTGGCCCTCCTTTCTTTATGCCCCAATCAATGACAGCACAAGAAGTTAAAACGTAACCTTTTAAACATCCAGCTTTGCTTGCTTGACCCTTTGTTGTTTACTTTTATTGTTTTCAAGGTGCAGAAAACTAGGATTAAAATTAGACACCTTAGCTAACAAAAAAGGCTTAAGCAATATATAAAATTTATTATGATTTGAATACCAATAGCATCGTTTGACCATCGTTTCTTTTTTTTTTTTTTGTGGTTAAGGAAAAGCAGGGAAACTGATAGGACTCACATTGATTATAGAAGGCATGAAATAACTAATAGAGCCAATCAAATCCTAAAATATAGATGCATTTAAAATGTCAAGGGCTTTAGAAGAAGTTTTCATACTGGAGAGTTCTGAACTGTCTTCACAAGCCAAGTCCTTCAAAGGAGTTGGCTCTGAAATGGGACATAACTAAAGTAGACCAAGTCTAAGATGTTTGTAAAGTAGTCTAGAGACCAAAATCAAGCACTGCAGCCCAGGATATAATTATACAACAGAAGATTGGGGGCATTAGTTACTCATACAGACAAAATAACTTGTGCAGAGTAAAAAAAAAAAGAGATGACAGAGATGGGCAGTTGAGTTTCCCCAAATGGCTGGGAAGATCTGGACAGGGAAGTTAATGAGAAACAATTCCCACTGAAGTGTCCTTGAGCAAGACAATTAATCCCACCAGCTTCTGTGGAACTCCTCTGAGCCTAATAGTGGAAGACCGGTCACGGCGAGCAGGTCCCAGGTGTGAATGTGTGTAAGTGTATAAAAGTGAAGAGGCGCCATTCTCACAAAAAAAAACCCCAGCATTCATGCTCAGTGAACCTTCTAGGGATAAGCGAAGGCTCAAAAAAATCTATTTAAGATTTCTTGACAAAGCAGTGAGTTGAACCAAAGTTGGTGGGGGTAGGTCAGAGGAAAGTCTACATAGTCGGTTCTGTCAAGTAACATTTTTGTGAAATAAAGCACACATCTGCAAAAGAGTGTCAACTCAAGCAAACATGAAGGTATATCAGCACGCAGTTGACTGTTTCAAGACAACAAAAAAAGAAAAATGATGGATTGCACTTTTACTTTAGAGTTAAACTCACTTAGTTCACTCTTTGTGCTGTTTTATACAGCTTTTACAAGGTCAATTACATCGAGGCACTGCACCACATCCATTCATTCAAAGGGAAGCGGCAAAAAGGTTTCAGAATGACAGAAGTTGTGATTTAGAGTGACACAGGAGTGAATTAGAGGAGCCAGAGGGCAAATAGATGACACATGCAACTTGAAACATGTGTGTCAACCGCAATCTGCTTCAACCGGCTATTGTTTTAACCAAATAAAAGGTGTTCGTTTTTGAAACTCTAAGATATCGTGAATTATTAAGCTTGAAAGTCCTGTGCAGTTGCTAAATATATGCAGAAATATCTGTCTTCATTCAGAAAAAAACAAAAAAGTTAAATGGTAATATATCACAGTAGAATGATTTTGGCTGGGGATTTTCACTTCCAAGACGATCAGAAATGCTGTTATTTTCCATTTAATTGTTTTATCCAATGGGACATTAAAGTCGTGCTTATTGCCATTTTTATAACTGAGGATCTGAGGAAACAGTGAAGCGTACATGGACAAACTCCATAAAAATGTTATTTAATTTCACCCACAAATCAATTTTAGAATTATTTATTAGGCAAAGTGATGCCAAGCATAAGTGATATATGAGCTATAGTCAGCTAAAGTCATAACTATTTGGACGGATTTCTGTCTATTTTGTCGGCTCCATTTATATAGAGGGGGTTTTCACTTGAGAGGTATGTGCCACCCTGCCTTTCTAGATCCGCCACTGGAATCGACAGTTATTATGAGGGAATTTATGGCCTGGATCTAAAGTATTGCAAACCATACTTTAACTGTATAAAGTAGGAACACTATTTATGATATATTATACAATCTGTAAACATCATGACTGACTGACTAAAACTGTTAACGCTAAAACATGAATCGAGTAAACACTGCGCCATAAGATACCGAAACAAAAAGTTCTAACAGTGAAAACACGATCTTTGTTTTCGCCCAGTTCTCGTGTTGTGACCACGCACACCATCAAGTTTAGTCATTTTTTTCCTCATGACAGCAGCTACCATTGACATATACAAGGATAGCTGCTGTCCAGTCACTCCGTACAGCCAGCCTCTCCCCATAATGTGCCTGTTCCTTTTAATGTGATTGGAGATTTGTGCAAATACAACATCAGCAAGGACCGATGCTGCCAAACCAACAACGCAACTTAATGCCAAGTACTCTTCATTACTCCTGTCTTTTTCCCCCCCTCCCTCTCCATGTTATTGCAGTCACAGAATGAAAAATAATCAAAGTCTGGGAACCATTCAGGAATTTGCTGGCAGAAAGAGAGTGAGAGAGAGTGAGAGAGAGAGGAAAAAACCTACATTTTTAGCACCCATCCCCCTTTTTTTTTCAATGTCTCTCATTCTCTCTCCCTGTTTCCCCTAGCAGTAAGAGTAAAATTATAAATCATCTCCCCGCAGACAAAATTTCATGCTTGATGGGTGAACAGCTCTAGCATCTGGTGGGGTCCTGTGATGAGGTGCATTTCAAGCTTCTCCCTTTCCCAGCTTCCCCTGGGCTGATGCAGAGCATTGCTAGCATCCTGCCAAACGCTACACACGTGCAGCTGAAATGATAAGACAAAAAAGCGAGAGAGAGATTAATATTTAACACGGCCCCCTTTTCGTCCCCGACCGGTTGTGCAAGTCGGATGTCGACGCATGTGAAATCTCTGCGGAGGACTCGTGTCACATCACAACATTCGTGCACACCTGAAGGAGATTCTCTTCTGTGACTGCTCATGGGACCCCTGAGTGTATCCAGATGTACCTTGTATCTCTACACAACAAACCCGGAGCCAGTGGCTGTCCCTCTGGGCGGGCATGCATGATATCAGTGATACTGCAGTGACATTAGTTTGCAAGTGAGTAGGTCGCCTTGTTTTTGCTTTCTTTAAAGTTAAAGCGAGTGTTGGATGTTGTAAAATTCAGGCAACAAGGAAAACCTTTCAAAATCATTAAATAAACAAATCATTTTAGGGGATATTTTTTTACCTGACTGATGGATCTCGTGATGTCAGGACATCTTTTATGCTTCTTCAAATACAGGCTGTGGTACTACGGTTTGTTTTCAGTGCTTTACATGATGTACTGAACTCTGGAGGAAGGAAATGAAATATATTAATACACCAGTAAATGCCAAAAAAGTCTTGCAGTTACCTAATTTATCGAATATTACATTTATTTTTATTTAAATACATATTCATTTATATTATTGTAAACAATAAAATGTTTTATATAAAATTATTTATTTATTAATTTATTCAGATTCATTTTGAGTTTGTATTTATTTATTTACCAGTTGTTTTAACTTTGGCAGTTTGCTTCTTCTACATTTACTGCAACATACTCCATTTAAAATTTATAGATATGTGATGGTAAAGTGAAAAAAAGATGAATGATTTCAATTGTCCTTTGGTTGTAATGTGGTTGTCCTGGTCCTCCATACCCAACCAGTCCCGCCAATAAATATTCAAATATTTATTCTAAAAAATAAATAAATCGATTTGAATATAATTACCGTATATCTTCCAATTGTAGCCCGGGCGTTTATTCATAAAATTATCCGGCCGGCCCGGCGTTTAAAAGAGACCGGCTCTTATTCCCTTCTCGGAATTGTCGCGGAAGTGAGAGGGAAAGAGGACCCAGGTGCGGTTTTTAGACTGAGGTGAAAAGACAGTGTGTTTACTTACAGTGCTCCAAAACGTATTCCAACAGTTCACAAATAATGCAGTTCCCAATTGTGCTCCTCCTTTGCTCCCGAGTGTCTCCTTGTCTGTGGTAGCCCAGTGCACGAGTGGTGCTCCCCGAAACTTCTCTCCACTCGACTCTCCAGGAGAGGAAGTAAAAGACCAGAAAATCACAGTTAGCAGGTTCGCTAGCCGACAGTTCCAGTTCAGTGTAATAATCCCACTTTGATGGTCGCTGCATCCAGCTTAAATGCTGGTTGTAGATGACGGCTGATTGGAAACAGCTGGCTGCGTGATGAGATGTAATGACAACACAGAGAGTTTTTTTTTTTTTGGGGGGGGGGGGGGGGGGGGGGGCCCCCC
>VURO01049169.1:4008-19519 GCA_015108175.1 Pelvicachromis taeniatus | reverse complement strand
TGGCAAAATAAATTGCTTTTTTTTTTTTCTTCTTTATTTTTAAAAAAAATGTATAGATGCTTGGCAAGACGGTCGTTCATCTTTTGAAAGTTCAAGGTATACATTCTTACCAAAACGGCGATTCTTCACATGAGAGTTCTCCTTTCAGGTACGTCACTGCTGTTTACAGGAAACAGGCTTTTGTAACCATTGCCAGCAGCCTTGTAGTACTTACCTGGTACAGCTGAATACTTAAAGCTAAGACTTTTTTCTCTTAAAACAATACTTTCCAACTGATTTGTTTTGGCAGACGTTTTCCTCTAACAGCCACCTGTTTCCAGGTCCATATTTGTATTTGTAGATTTGTGTGCTTCACAAATCAAATTTCAAATTGATCCTTAATTATCTTGGTGCTACCCCCTCAGTTCATCCTGAAACAAGCTGTTGCTCCTCCCCCATCGTTCTCTCTGCCCATCCCAGCTAGAAGGTTTGCACAACAGGTGGATGAGGCTCAGAGTTCAGTCAGAGCGGTGTGTCTGAGATGACCATACTTGGGATATCTTTGGTCTTCATGAACATCCATATTTTTATTTTTAGAAGTCTTCTAAACTCCTAATGCAGAACTTGTTTGGGGCTCCTTTACAAGTCATCAGCTCATGATGCTGCTGAGATGTTCCTGATGAGGTTGCTTTGATGGGACATGTAGTTTGTTTCTATTTTTGGGTCTGGTGTCTCTCATCTTCAGACTTCAGATTCTGTGTGCAGTTAAGGTGAGGTGACAGAGCTGGCCTCGCATGCTCGGCAAACTATTTGGTAGTTTTGGCCCATGTAGGCAGGCGCTAAGTCATGCACAAAAAGGCATCTCTATGATGGTTTGTTAGCATGAAGTGCTCCAAAATCTGGGAAATGACTTGATGCCACAAATCATCACAGGCTGCAGAGCCCTGACCTAGATGTCCAAATTAAATCCAAAATTGACTTTTATGTAAAAGGCAACTTTGGAACATTGAGCAAAAGTCCCATTGGCGTTCTGCTTGGTGTAAGCTCTTCTTACGTCAGCAACTTTTCTTACGACACGTTTCCCTCCCAGTCAACATGAATGATTTGTACTTCATGAACAGCCTTTTCAGCAAAGTCCTTTTGTGGCTTACTGTGTTACTGGTTGTCAGACTTCTGACTCGATGTCACATTGCTACTGCTTGTGTGTACTGAATTAGACAAGGATACGGTATTTATACTGTTTGAATACATATATCTTCCATTAGTAGCCTGTCTCTTTTAAATGCCGGTTTCTAATAAACGGCGGTTTGACGCAGCAACCGTAGAAGTGAGATTATTACACTGAACTGGAACTGTCGGCTAGCGAACCTGCTAACTGTGATTTTTCTGGTCTTTTACTTCCTCTTGAGGAGAGTTGGGCGGAGAGAAGTTTCGGGGAGCACCACTCGTGCACTGGGCTACCACAGACAAGGAGACACTCGGGAGCAAAGGAGGAGCACAATTGGGAACTGCATTATTTGTGAACTGTTGGAATACGTTTTGGAGCCATCACCACGTCTTTTCACCTCAGTCTACAAACCCTCGGTGTCAGCTGCTCAGAAAAGGCCCCCAGATTCAGAAAGACGCCACCTTCAGCTGCTACGACACTCATCAATACCCCATAAATATTAAGTCTTTACAACTGAATTATGTGCCTGGCCCACCTGATAGTGGCCTTTCTGTATTTACATTTTCACTTGCTTCTCGTGTGGAGCACAGTTTGGCACCAAACCGCTGCCCTTTTGTAAATAAGATTTAAACCATCTACCAGAATCCTCGAAGGCTGGATCAGTCTTTCTAATCTCATCACAAGTGCGCCAAGGCTTCATCCTTGGCTTGTTTTCTTTCCATTATATGCTTCTCTTTCATGGTGTCTTTTTGTTCTTTAAGCAGTGCAGTGCTTTGATCAACAGCTGCTTACAAATGAATCATCTTCACCCGTGTGCCCGTCTCCCTCCCTCCACAGGTTTATGGTGGGATGTAGTTCCTCGGCAGATTCTCCAGGTGAAGTAAAGTTTCATGTGATGGATGAACGGCCTCCTCTGTCTTTCATACAGCCAACACCAGCTGCTGTCACTGTGCAACTGAGAATTGCCAAAGGTGATTTTTCTTTAACATCTGTGTTCTGTTCAAGGACCAGATCGTAGCTTAGAGTTAAAAGGCTGAGTATTTTAAAACACTTTATTAAAGCTTTTTTTTTCCCACTGCAGATGAGTCTTTCACCAGCTACCACCCTGAGGCTCACCTCCCTCTCAGCCTCTTGCAGGGCAGAACAGTTTATGTGGAGGTTAGCCTGAAGGACCCCCCAGAGCCCACTCTTGTGCTGCTGGTTCACTCCTGCCTAGCTTACACTGAAGCTCCATATCCCAGTGGGATGCTTGTTTATGATGGGTAAGTTTATACAAGGAGGAAGAAAATGAAGTCCTCATATAATGATGTTGTTGTTGTTCATATTGCTGGCTGTATTAGTACCAGCGGTGGCAAGTCTGTCTGCCCCAGTGACCATTTAATATGATCAATAGTTTAGTGTGTTGGGGGTTATGGACACACTAATAGAGATACAGTTACACAAGAAAACTTGTACTTGCTGCATGTAAGTTAATTGCAACACAATTTCTCTGTGGTTGCTCATCTTGCAAGGACACGTGTTTAACAGTATTTAACACCCATTTGAATTGTAGCTATGATAGTTGTATCAACAATTTAAGAAATGCCAATGACTTTGCAAAGCTTACTAATCGAGTAGTGTACTAATAGATGCATGTCATGCCTCTGCAAGCAAATGAGTATGGGGTTAAAACCTGTTCCTGCAAGATGCATGAAACTCACAAAATATGCAAAGAGAATGGCCTTATGCACTGGACATGAAGCAGCTGAATCATGGATTTAAATTATTTTATTTTTTTTTAGTAAATGTTGTCTTGAATGGACTTTTAATTTATGCTCAATGACCACCCAGTAAATGTAGTGTATACTTATTGGGTGGGTATGGTTTGATCTTGAGTGAGGGAGCTGGCCGGTCTCTCCTGTTTCCATCATAAACCAATATCAACATTTACCCTTAAACAAAAATCTAAACCAGGAAATGATTTCTGGATTTTTACTAAAGACTATGGAGAGTCTCACAGATTCCACTTTTTCCAACTTCAAATGGAGTCAGCTGGGCACCACTATGTAACAGTGCGTGGATGTTTGCACTGCTTTGATTTTAAAGCCCTCATGATCTTTTCAATGAAAATTTACACTCTTGCCAACATTACTGCTGACACTGTAAAGACAAGCTTGTTGCCACAAATCTCAAACACCCATTTCTTTAATGCCAGATGTTGGTTAGTCTTTTGTTGTAAAGGCATGCCACTATTGTGTCGTTCAGCTGCAGCAGCCTGGGGGTTTTGCAGATGCTCCCGACCTCAGACTTGCAGGTCCAGAAGATCATCATTTACAGCTTCCTCTCTCTTCCACCGCACATGACTAAAGGAGGCTCCCTCCGAGAAGACCCAGAGGTACTTCCCACCTAAGACGCACACAAGTGAACAGCTGTTTGTGTATGTGTTGCACTCATGTTCAGGCCCAGTGCAGATAAGTTGACTTTTAAACACAAAACGGTTTCAACATGGTGTAGAAAACTATAATTGAGTAGTAATGCAATTTGTTTTTGGTTTGTTTTTCCTCTCCTCACTCAGATCCACTTTTTGTGCCTGACAGAAGTGTGCTCTGATGACTGCACCCTAAAATGCCTCAGAGGTAAGACCAACAAGAGAAATGAAACACTGGGCAGCTAGTTTATTTAATCCCATTCATGGGATTCCTGACTGAAAACCGTTTTAATTTCAACATTTGTTAATAAAATATGATATCTGCAGATTTCTAGATAAACAACATTTTCTGACTTTTGTTTTGATAAGTCATCCAAGTAGACTGACAATGAAGCAATCAGGATTCAGAGGTTGAAATTTTGCTGAAATTCAGGGGATTTAACAAAATAATTGCATTAGCTGTTTAGGGGATGATTTTACCTGTTGCCTCAATTTTCACAGGCTCAAAGCTAACTGAACAGTTGACTCGGTTATTTTATATTTGGCGTTTTCTCATTTGATGACAAATAAAAATGATAAAAGCTCTGCATTGGTCCCAGGTGTTACGTTTGTGTTTGGTTGCTGTTCAGAATCGATGTGAGGCGCAGTGTCAGTATTTCACTGTGGCCAAATTGTATTCTTACACTGTCAAAGGCTGAAAATGACAGTGAATGACTGCAAAATTATTGTGCTTCAGGAAAACCTCAAGTTCAGAACATGATCGCGCAAGTTGAAGTTTTCGTTGCGTACTATGGAGAGACTGTGTGTAAAGGCAGTTTTACACCAAAATGCGAACCATTGGTAATACTCAAGAACAGAGAGGCCAGATGAGACTTAACTCATTGGATCTGAATAAACGCCTTCTTTGGAAAGGGGGGGACACATAAAGCTGCCATTTTAAATGTAATAAGTTTTCTCAAATCTTTAGATAATACTGCGACAGCCTCTTTGCTGTGAAAACTGTAAAACATTTCACATCCTGTTGGAAATGCTTTGAGAGTCTGGTCTGCTGAAATTGAAATCATGATGATGATGCAGACTTGCACATTAATGCTTCCTGTTCTGCCACATTCCAAAGTTTGCTGTGTTTGATCAGTGAGCGGTTTGTGGCCTTGCTGCGTCCCACTTTAATCCTGAATGCAGCCATTGTTGTTGCTGACCACATGCAGTAACAATACCCACATGGGTCGTTGCATTGGTTGTTTGGTGGTTAAACGAGGCAAAAGAACAATTCTGGGACGTTTCACCAACGCCAGAAGCCTTACCAGTTTTTGTTTTTTTTTTTCCAAGAGGTTAAATACAAAAAGGTGGAGGGTGGCATGTTTTTTTTTTCCCCAAAACCCCACTAAGTGGATGTGGGGAAAGAGTCAGAACATTCCCTCAAACTTGGACCTGTACTCGCATCATCTACTGTTTATATATAAATATCCAAAATGATTGGCCTTCTGGTCAGGTTACACACAATTACCCAGTGTTCCTAATAAAGTGCTGAGTGTTTCTCATTTATTACATTAAATTACTATATTAACATTTGTCTTTCTCCACAGGTCCAAACACTGGTGTGTAAGCAATGAAATAAAGATTTTTACACAAGTGCAACTTGATTTTGTCACTTTATGGAAACGAGTGTAATCCTCTGGAAGTGTTGCTTCTAAAACTAAACAATACAAATGAGTAGTACAGGGCAAGAAAACAAGCGACAGACAGCTGGAGCCATTTAGCCTTTTATTTTTTTTTATCAGCAAGACGGTTAACATTGTCATTAAAAAAGTTGAACGAGCAAAACGCAAAGGAATGAAACGTGAACTTAATGGCCTAAATGTCTTCCCCTTTTCTCCAGATGAAACCTTTTTAAGCTTTTACAGAAACGAGTCTTCTGAAGCATTCGGTCTGGAATGTTTAGTTTGACCTAAAAACTGAACCTCACAGGCACCTGACCCCTTTTTTCTTTCTTTTTTTGGCCTGCTCTGTGGCCCTCTGTAACACCTACCATAAACCTAAAAGGAATGCAGTTTTTAACAATAGTCAATAAAAGTAATGTGAAATTGAAGCTCACATTAGAGCGATTACACCCAACATGCTACACTTTAACTGGACCACTACTATAACGAAAGAAGACACTGTTTCCCTTTTAACAGTCATAACTGACCACATCCAGTGACTAAACTTTTACTATGTGCAACAGACACAAATGATTAGTATTAGGGCCAGATGAAGGGGGGGAAACTTTATTCTCAAAATTAATAATGAAAAGTTGAATGTGGCGATTGAATCTGTCATTTCTAATTCTACAGATGGCCTTGTGTAGTTAAGCTGATGAAACATGGTTATCAGCCCTTGTGTCTTTTGATACATGTGTACAGCACAATGGTGTGACTATCAATGTCCTTGCATGTGTCCATGTCCAGCTATTTAATTTTAATTAGATACATCTTTCTGCACCTTCAGTCCTTATGCTTATTGCCACGCTGTTTCTTTCCCCCTTTAACCCAGCCCTAATACTCATTCATAAATAAACCACATGAATTTGTTAATGTGTTCTCATTGCTGGGTTTGGCCACAATAATACACAAAATGCTACAGGATTTAAGCTTTCACAAGTCAAAATGTAATGTCCTAAAAATGCCTTTTAATAAAAATATGGTTCCCAAACTGATGTAATCGTAACTATAGAAGACAATCTGTAAACACTGATGTGCTGCTTGTATGTAAAGCAGTGGCCTTTGTTGACAGGAGGTGGTTAAGGGTGTAAAACCCCAATCCTCCTCTTAGTACACAGTCGAATAGCTCACCGTCCTCTCCTGATGGGTATTCTTGAGCTTGTTCAGGAGAACTATGGCGCAGATCGTGGCCGTAATCTGTTGTGCAGACACAGGAGGAGGGCAAGTAAAGAGCAGGGATGGGATAAAGAGCTAGGCAATGACCAACCCACTAGATCATCCTGAGAATTAAACCAGCCATAGATGAATTAGTGTGAAAGAGGCTAGACCAGCCTCAGCAATCAGACAGCACACAGCTACAGAAGTCTCCTAGAAAGTGTGACAAGTAGAAACATACAGGACAAATCCAACCCTGTTGATGTACTGGTCATGTGTATTTAAAGGCACAAGGGTTTCTTACACCGTTTTGCCAGCAAATGTCAATTCTGCAGATGAAGTAAGTTTGGCAATTTTAAAATGTGACAAATCATTTGCTAAATGCTATGACATGCTGTCAGACCTGTCAACAGTGTCTGTTTTGTTTTGGGGGGCATCTGTGCTCCAGTAGTCTGAGTGATGTTATAGCTGAGTCGCCTTTGTTAGGTTGGATTTTTCCTGTAACTGCTAATGGAAAAAAATTTTGCAGATGGCGTATGTATAGTTCACACTAAAGCAATGTGACAAGCACAGTGAGAATGAAGAGTGCACTAAGCATAAGCCACGGGGATGTTGGCTGCGCTGAGAGGAGTGAAAAAGACCGGTTCCTGGTCAGGATAGGTGGTGGTGGCTGCTTCGCGATGAACTGATTGAAAGTTAGCCCGAGTAGAAGTGGTCTGAGTCAGGATAATGTACTGAGGCGTTGAAGCCGAAAGAATCTTTCTGCTGAGGGTAATGCTGCAAATCAGAGCTATGAACTTTGGAAAGCAATGATTGGGGAATGAAATGAGGAGAAAAAATTCAAAGAGGGAGGGGAAAGAAGTATTAAGAGAGAGAGGAGTGCAAAGTGATTAATGTATGGCCATTAACATGAACAAAAGTATAGAACCTTTAGTACTGTGTATAGACTAATAATAACAGGAACAACACACAGTACTATCTTTCCTACTATTTGTAGCATTTGCCAACTTATTCAAACCTTTACTTGTTGCAAAGTAAACGTGCATCATTTGCCTACCAGGAGCACTCCAGTTCCAACGAAGATGCCCATCATCATCGGTGCTTTACTGTTAAAGAGATCTGCGATGATGCCAGGACAGCTCTGCAGGAAGACGGAACAAACTGAGCATCTAGTACAGTACAGCTGAGTGCAAGGAGTAAAGCAGCACAGTTTGCAGTGGTGGCAGGACCACTGCAAAGTGCTTCATTTCTTGGCACCAACTTACAGGCATCGCGATGTGTTCAAACCACCCATCTGGTTTGGGACAGGTCTGCTGAACGAGCTCTATTACGGACACGCCAGTAATTCCACAGCAGTGAAGCTGCAAAGCAGGTGGACAAAGGAAGAGGTGAAGGGAGTCTAAAAACAAGTCTTAAACAGTACCCTGTGCAGCCCTGTGGAAAAACTAAACACACCCTTACTGCTTCGACAGGAATTAGGATGGAAACAGCCCATAGTAATGCCTTCTCGCTGCGTGATATTAGCCATATAACCCATATGCATAAAGCAGAAAAGACTTGAGTATACAGGAAGCAAGAGTAAAAATCAAAAACAGCAGCTTATATACGTACAGTGTTGTGGATGAATGTGAGTGTGATAGCAATTCCTGGGTCTTGATTGTGCACATAGACGGTATACAAGCTAGTATAGAACTCAGCAAACCTGATTCCAACCTGTACATGAGAAATAAAAAGGATCTTATGGTCAGAACGTATTTGACATATTTTAACTGATTTTCATTCCTTTCATCTATTTTCTCTCACCTCGTTACGTTTGGAGTAGGCAAGCACTCCAACAACAACTTCTGCTGCAGCCAGTATGGCCAGAAGGGCGGAGAACTGAAGAAACAGGAAGAACACTTAACTTTAACACATTTAAACACACAGGAGCAGGAAGTGGAACTGCTTTTCCAGTTTGATGTTGGTGCATCAAGACAAGATGAGGCTTAACATTGCAGTAAATTCAAAGTGTCTAACAAGGATTGTTATGTTTATGGCTTGCATAAATGTTTGCTCATTCCACTGCAGTCAGGAGTCTGATTTACGTCACAATGTGGTTTTTGTTTGGAGTTATTTCCTTGTTAGTGTCGTAGAACCGGTTATGAAAATCTCTTTGCTGTATTACTTCAGCGTATCAAGTCACACTTCCAATTGGTTTGCCTTTGTAGTACAATCAAGGAATGCCTCTCAAAAAAGAGCCAGAGGTTCGAAGTGCAGACTTCCAAAGACTGAGAGAGCTCACCAGAGGCAGAGCAACGAATAAACTATCAGCTCAAACTCTCCATCCCTCCCTCGCACCCGGGATTCGGCCTGCAGTGTGCTGTGCACGTTTCTTAAAACTTGTAACTCAGTTTTGATACAGCCCGCAGAGTTCAGAGTCAAAAGATTAATTGGCACTGGATGTCTATTAATTTCCTTTAACCTTAACAGCCTTAAAAACCAAGAGTGCTGAACCTGAGGATGTAATTTACAGTTAGGACACTTTACATTGACACAGCAAAGGAAAAAACATTGAGTAAACCATCACAACGGCAGCAATGCCACAACATTATTTATTTAATGTCATACTTTGAAACTGATGCATGCCCTTTATTTATGCATGTTATTCACTGGTCCTATGATTCTTTGCCAAGATGAAAACTGAGAGGTCACTATGTGACTATTGCTAGTTGCCTGTTTCCTCAGCATGGTTACACACGTTACAAAATATCCCCTGCCAGGGCCAACTGGGTGATACACTTCTTATGTTGCAATCAAATGTTCTGCGTATCTGAACCTGAAGCTCGACATTTGTGGAATCTAAATCAAAAAGCAAAATGTTTAAGTGCTTCAAAAACCTCTGTGTTATAGAAGACGCTGAAGCTTGCACACTCCTGTGTTACATACCTCCCAAAAGTAAGTAAAGCTATCAGCAAGATGTGAAGAAATTCTGCAACTTTATGTGCAAAACATCTGTATGTTGTGTTGAAGAGACATCAACTTAAGTTGAGCTAGGGCTGCGCTGTACTTTTGAGGTAATACCAATCTAAACCAAAAGATTGAGTAATGAGTCAGTGTAGTCTTTTGATTCTTAACCACCCAAAAGACCAGATTCTTGTCTTTTATCCAGCTGGCCAGTATTTCTTATCCATATGTTCGTCTTCTATCTTTAAAAGAAAGCAATTAACTAGTTTTCTTGAAGTTCCTAACTTAGGTCATCGAAACCAAACAATTACAAACCTCTTAATATTTAAAGTCAATATTGTAGTGCATGATCAGTGGATGGAATTGTTCAGTCCAATGCAGTTGTGTGAAGATCTTGTCTAATTGATGGATTTGGGACAGTTTTGCATTCCAAATCTCTCACGCTAAACTTGCAGCAGTGCAGCTCCTGCAGACCAGAGATGCACGCTGTAAAAACCGTAATAGGCTTAATGATCTGGGAACAATAAGGGGAATCGATAGAGAACCGATAATGGCAGTAGCAAGTCTAATAAACTTCATTCACTTGTACTTAAAACTCTGGTGTGAAAACTACATGTGAGCTTAGCAATACGCATGCAAAATGTTTTTCCCTGCGGGAATCACCTGTGCTATGCAAAGTACTCATAGGTGCAGTCTATTCATGTTGCAGTACTAATACACACAACATGGCATAATAACTTGACTCATTGCAGTTTTACAAGTCTACTCATGAGTTCTTTGACATTTAAGAGCCTCTTCATGAGGAATAAAACTACTTGATGCTAATTATTACCATATTAGTCATTTGTGAGCTATTGACTTAACCAGTGTTATCACTCCACATCTCTTGACTTCACACAGGCTTTTCACAACACTTAATTTTATAAAGGTTAACCTGGCCTGGCCACAGTAACACTAGTGACTACAGCTAATACAGTTATAACTTTAGTATGAAGGCTGGAAAGGAAGTGCCCCCAGTCCTGTCTGTGATGTTAATGGAAACTTGTGTCTAAAAGTCCCAGATTTGGGAAAAAAAAGAGAAAAAAAGTCTACAACAAACTAGACAGGGACAGCGGCAGCCCATAAAAGCCCAGCAGAGTGCTACCCAAGATGTAATATATACGTTGTTATTATTATGATACGGTATGATTATTATATTTTGCACTACATCAGAAAAATTGCTTTGCCACTGATCTTACTGAAGAGTGCTTGAAGTATCAGATTTTTTTTTATTGTGTCATCGATGAATAGAGAAGAGCGAGTACTCAGGAGAGCAGCTTAATAATTACACTTTCCTCTGGCACTCTGTTGACTCTTCTCTGTGGTTCAGAACCACAGAAATTATGTCGTAACAACTTGTTGAACTTGATGTGCACTTTAGAATCAAGGATCTGAATAACTGCTTTACACAGATTTTCACACTTGCACCTGCTTGTCAGTGATGCATGTGCGCTAACATTTAAGCACCATTTCCAGCATTCACCTTAACCTCTGATGCAGGCAGGTGGTTTTTAAGTGTTTCACCATCTTGCTGTTAAAGACAGTAATGTTAAAATTTGCCACAAAGTTAATGAACAAAGGAATCCTTCAGGAAGCAGCGGGGTATGTAAGCGTCTCCTGAACATGTCCTTGCAGGTCACTTCTCGTTCAGGGTGGTTTGTTTTTTTAATGACTTCTTCTAAGAAACCGCACCAAATGGGATTATTAGAGATTATTAGAGATATACTAAAAAGGGGGTGGCTATAGCTCAGGTGGTAGAGCGGGTCACCTCCTCACCGGAAGGTCGGTGGTTCGATCCCAGGCTCCTCCAGTCTGCATGGTCCTTGTTTGCCTACTGGTGAGGGTCAGAGGTGTCCGGCAGCCTCGCCTCTGTCAGTGCGCCCCAGGGCAGCTGTGGCTACAATGCAGCCTGCCATCACGTGTGTGTGAATGACTGATTGTAGTGTAAAGCGCTTTGGGGTCCTTAGGGACTAAGTAAAACCACTATACAAATGCAGGCCATTTAAAACCAACCCCTTACTAACAGATTTGTTTTATTTTTTCTGACTAAAATTAAAAAGCAACTTAAAATTTTCCCTCAACACTGAGTGAGTTAAAAGTGGCACCTTTTGAGTCAGGGTTTTGTGTTCGTGGCACAGGAAACAACAATCTTTACAGGAAAGTGTAAGCCAAAATGCGTTACAAATCAAAATAACTCACCACTTGCAGAGCGCATCTCTTCTCGTTGCAGGCACCGTAGTCTCCAAACATCACCACAAACAGCATCACCGACCCGAGAGCTATCAGCACAGTCACACCTGTTAATAAAACGGAAGGACGTTTCTGTCTGTTAAATATGCATCGGAGCCAAATGTACCGTTGTGACTCTTCTCTCTAATAAATGCACCGACCCATAACAAATGCGCTGGAGCCGAATTCCTCCACGTGGAAGATTGCTCTTGTGTTGTAGCTGAACCTCAGCCACAAGCCAAGTCCCAGGAAGGCAAACCCCACCACCTGCCACAGGAGGAAATGAAACCATGAGAAAGTACAGTATAATGAACAACATACCTGGTTACTTTCACATCCTCTGGTAAGTGAAATTACAGTTTTTTAGGGTCTATATTTATAAACCATGGTCAGGTGTGACAGATGAGGGTTTTTGTTCACACTGTGCAGAACAGCTGGCAGAGGGGACAAACAACAGAAAGGTTACTTTTGTTCATTTTCAGCTCTGTATTTTTATCAGTTGGCTTTTATCAATTATTTGTTTTATTTAAGACAGCTTTCTTCTGATTGGCTGCCCCTCGCAAGCATAACATTTACACAGGAAGTGGGCAGGACTGATGCTGTGGTGACCCTTAGCGACATGACCTAAAGTCTGTTTTGACTTTGAAGTATAGTGTAAGCCAAGACTCTGAAGTGGTGGCATTTGGTTTCTCAACTGCTGTGCAAAACACCGCAGTGTGAAGGGTAATCATCTATCCGAGGCAGCATTGTTCATGCTGTTTAAGAGAGTTCTCACTTTCCAGAGGGCTTTATTCCCATGTCATCGGAGACACTGCTTTATTTTAAAGAGTCTGTACAATTTAACCTCACATATCTGAAATCTGCTGGGTCTTAATTTGATCCCATCCCATATAACTCCTATCATGTTACTATTTCAGATAGATAGATAGATAGATAGATAGATAGATAGATAGATAGATTTTCATTCTATTGGTTTCCTGTCAGCTGGATGGATGAGCACACAGTTCACACTGATGGGAAGCGTCCTTAAAATGAAAGTAACCTCTCATTATATCCTAAGAAACGAAACACAAAGTAACCAGGTGCTTTCCCAAAAAGTGATCGCGTGCAAAACACGCGATTTTTTTTGTTTTTTGTTTGTTTGTTTTTTTAAATGTGTCCCAACAATTAACAGCAGTTTAAATTGTTTGGCAAATACCGGAAATCACTTTTTGGAACAACACCCCTATTTAATCGTACTATAACAACTTTTAGTCCTTCGTGTAAAAAAAAAAGGGAATTTTTGTCTCTGTGTTTAACAAAGAAATTGACTCCAAAACAGCCGAATGACGACGAAAGCCACGCTTGGCCTTTCCCTCCCTCCCGTAATTAACCACGCAGTATCACAATCGAGCCGGACTTACCGCGAAGATGACATTGAAAATGATGAGGATATATTTGCAGAGCAAGCCACATCCATCCAGGGCCATGATGATGACGATGATGATCAGCGGATCGTTGAGTTGAACACGCGGTGAAAGTCTGCAAAGTGCAGAAAACAGAATTACCTCACCACTCCCAGCAGGCCTGGCAGGCTGTGCGATTTTTTTAAATTACAAACGTCTTCTGTCGCCGCTGTGTTAATTTCTACTATTTCACTCTATCTACTCCGTAAATTCGCGCATTACGCAGTCAGTAATGCGTTTAAAGGTTTAGTAGACGTTTTGATTTCAAATAAATTACAGCGTGGCAGAAACGCTCGCTGTGAAATCTCCGAAACCAGTCGATCAATACCTTTATCGATGTTTATTTGCCTGATCAGTGGCCTGATCAGTCAATGCACCAGGTGGAAAAGAAAACAAGTAAATCCCTAATGCTGCTGCGTGTGCCTTGATGAAGCCTCAATTTGCGTCACGCCCCGCCTCTTCGTCCTCGCTCGGCCTTTTCATTGGCCAAACCTCGTGAGTGACACAGATTGTGACCTATTAGAAGGTGCAGCAACGGATCTTTAGAAGAAGAAAGCGTGGAAAAGGAAACTTAAGGGGAAACGAGAGCTAAGAAGAGAGTGACAGTGTGGTTTACGCATAACAGCAGACAGACCGTGACTGTGTGCGTCATTTAAAATGTTCTAAGTTTGTATAAACATCAAAACATTTTGTTTTATTTATTTTAAGGTTGATTTCCCTGAACAGAAAGTGTGCCATGCTGCCACTCCTTCCCACACGTGTGGCATCCGCTCTGGGCACACGGCACAATACAAAAATAATAACAAATATTTGTTTGAAATGTGTGTACTCCAGATTTTACTGCTCCATGCCTCCCATGTCAGTTCTGTTATCATTGTCATTAATTCTGTTACATTTGTCCTAGTCTAAAGAAATCTCAAGCTGCTGTATTAAAGATTAGATGAAAGCTACACATAATGGCTAATTTACATAATGGAGCCCTGCTCTCAAAAACCGACATAGATGCAACTCTGTCTGTGAAGCTGGATTGAAGAAATGAGTGTTTAAAAGGTTCACAAACATGTTTCACACCACTTTCTGTCAGTAATCCTGATGTCATGTGGTTAGCTGGTTATGGCTAATCTGGTCTTTAAGTGATGAGCCCTGCTTCCGGGTCCAAACTACTCTGCGTTTTTTAAGGCTGTTGTGCTTTTAACACACGTATCTTGTTCTATTTAATCTGAACAAGCCCCTAAAAAGTCAGTTTTTATTACCACTATTCATTTTAAAGCTCAGTTTTTTAAAAACTTACGTTTAACCAGACCTGGGAGCTGAAGCAGAGTTTGGAACAGGTGTTCCAAAAAGTGATTGTCTACCAGAAACTGATTGTCGTCCGCGGGAGCGCGCGCAGCTACTTAAAGCTGCAGCTACTTCCGTGCAACTGATATAACGTGGGGGAAAAACAAAACATTTACTCCGTTGTTATTAGGCAAAGGTATGCATTTATGGAACTTTAACGTTTCTTGTAACCTAATTATGACGCTTGTCAGAAGTTTGCCCTCAGTGTGTAGCGCAGTCACGAATGACTACACGCATCACGATGGAATAATTAATCCCGACAGGTTTAGTATATACGGAGCCCCTCTGATGACATGGTCAAAAAAATAAATTGTGGCCACAAAATACTACTTCGAGGGCACGAAATGCTAATTTGTAGACCGCGGTCAAGTGAGCCCGCACTTACTAAATGACGGTCAAGCTATGGGCAGAAATTTGTGCCATCAGGAACTGAATTTGAATTGCTCAGATTGAATCTGAGTTGTAACTTGAATAAATGCTTTTTAAAACTGAGTTTGAATTAGTCTATTGAAATTGAATTTTATACTTTGAAAATGAATGAATTTAATTTGAAACTGTATTTTAGCCTTTAAAAAAAAAAAAACTCGTATAATTTGAGTTTCACTTCGCACCATTCAGTTTTTTGGGGTCACACTTATATCTACTCTCGATGTAGATATAAGGCTGTCAAATAACTACTATTTGACAGCCTTATATTTGTTATAAGGCTGTCAAATAGTAGTTAAAACAATAAAGACCTATTGTGCCAGTATCACCATGACGCTTTCCTGTTTGTTGAGAATAACGACTGAGAACATGTCATTTTTGGGCTACCAAAAAGTGACTGTGGCCTATAACTTGTCACTGAAACAATATTTCTGCTTCAAACTAGTTGTATATCATGCAGAAGGGCTGTATGTGACATTATATCCCAAACACTCTCCAAGAACTGCTGAATAACTTTTAAAGGACATTAATACCGATAATACGCCATTTTCAGCCTGCCCAAAAGTGATTGTGGCCCATAACCAGTCAGTGAAACAATATTTCTGCTTCAAAATTGTTGGATATCATCTAGGAGGGCTGTATGTGACACATTATGTCCCAAACAGTCTCTTAGAACTGCTGA
>VURO01049166.1:1999-16794 GCA_015108175.1 Pelvicachromis taeniatus | reverse complement strand
TAAAGTTGTTAATCACTGAATGGAAACCATTAGTAACATGTTTAAATAATTTACTTTGCGTCTGACCACCCAAAGCACCAGAACACTTCAGCTGCTGCTCAGAAACTCGAACCCAGCCTTTGTGTGTGATCAGTCCATGCATGCATCTATTTGGTATACATATAACAGTGTGTGTGTGTGTCTGTCTGTGTGTTAGTAGAGTGATGGCATCTGACACCAGCTTGCATGACCCTCTTCCTCACCAGCTACGTCCCATTTCAGAACATACCATTACCTCACCTGAAGCCTCTCTGCTGTGGCCTAGTTCCCCAGTTTCTATGCTTGTTACCTTTCTGTAGTGCTTGTTTCCTCACTTCTGCACTTTCCTTGATTACTCTCCTGCGTACTTATTCTCAAACTCTCCTAAATCTTTTCAATTTAAGGAACCTTAATTACTCTTCTCCGTCCCCCTTTTCTGGCTTGTCATTTTGTGCTCTTTTCGTAGTTTTTAACCTCCTCGTTCAATCTTCTTCATTCCTACTCCTTAACTTTACTCGAGTGCTTGCCGTTTTTGTTTCCTCACCTCTCCTTTATCTTAATTCCCTCAAGCGAGTCCTTAGTCTTTCCACTTTGTCCCCTTCCCATTGCATCCTTGTACTTTTTCCTCCTTTCTTGATGTCCTTCATGTCCTTTTTCCTCACTCCTTTGTGTAACCTTCCTATAATTTGTGCCCTTTCTCCTGCTCTTTTGGTCTTTTTTCCTCTTCTCAAACTGTTTTTATCCTCGTTGTTCCCTCTCCTCGTTTACTCTCCACATTATGTGCTTTTTCCATCCTTCCACCTCTATTCTTGTAGCCATTCTTGGGCGCGCGTTCCCTTTTCTTTGTCCTCCTGTTTATTGTGTATTCTTCTTGAAATCCTCCTCCTGCCTTTTACATCCTTGTTCCTCCTCTTCTACCTTTGATCCCTTGTGATTGTTCACGTCTTCATCTTTTTTTTTCTTTATAAATTCCCCTTTCTTTTCTTAACGAGCGTTAATTGTTCCATCTTTTGTGTCCCTGTTCTCTCTCCTGTAAGTTAATACCCTTAAGTCTCCATTCTCCAATTGGATCCCTGCTTTCTTATTTCCGCATGTATTATTGTTCCCTTATCTAAGTCCTCATCAGTTGCTTTGTTCCGCCTTCACCCTATAATCCACACCTGTTTCCTCATTTGTGTCCCATATGGTTGTTCCCTTTCTGTTTCCTTACACCATTTCATCCCTCCCTGCATCTTTGCCATGTCTTCTCCCTCCTTATCCCTTTAGTCTTAATCAGAGAGTATCAAATATGGATATCTAATTTGTATTCTGCTCATGGCTTTATGATTACAAACATATTATGCAACAGAGTGACAGACAGGGCAGGACAAACGCGTGCGAATATGCTTTTTCTCTGGGGTTGTTTTTTTTTTGTCACAGGAATTCCAACCATTTGAGTTGGTATGCGGCACCATTGCAGGACAATTTAAGAATAACTAGCCACAAACACAGACACACACACACACACAGCTCTGTCCTCGACTGGTTCTTTCACTGAAAGTAAATGAGAGGCTTATCTACTGCATATCTGAACAAGACACTGTAGGAGAGGGATTACTGGTGAGTGTGCATGTGGGTGTGTTAGAGATGCACGCATACTCTCATAATGATTCAAGGAGGCAAAGGGATTTGTACAAATGTTGATCTATTATCGTGTCGTTTTGGCAACATTATTCCCAACTGTCATTCCAATGAAGTTGGATGAAATGGAGTGAAAGAGAAAGGGAGGGAGAGAGAGAGAGTGCCTTCAGCCCTCAGGATTGAACAGCCTCCCACACACAGACACACACACACACACACACACACACAGACTCAGCCTTTTGTTCTTACTGCATAGTTAATGCCCACACAGTGTTCATACCTCCAGGGTTTGGGCATATGTGCGTAAGAGTCTACTTGCACATACCTGCAAGCACATGAATTCTCTTGAATCTCTTGTTGCTTCATTTATATCAGCATGTTTATTTAATTAGTCTCCATCCAACGTCTATTTTGTAAAGCAGTCTGTAAAGAGGTCTGAGGGCATTCCTGTACAAGGAAACTGGGATATTGAGAAATAGTTGCAATATCCTTTTGAATTCCTGAAAGTCTTAAAGGACAGGTGTGTTGGAAAGATCCCAGCAGGACAAAGCTGGAGAATGGAGTCAGCAAAGTGCGGAAAACCTGCCAAGTTTGGAGCCCAGGGTAAAACTGCCGGTTCAGACAAGGTCTGGGCCGAGGCAATGGTGAGAGGAGCTTCACGTTCAGCTCCTCCTACACTGTATCGACCGCTTGTCGTCACTTTTAAACACACCGAGTGTGGCATTTGACGCAGTTCGCGTAATCCTTGTTTATGTCGTACTGGGCTTGGATGCAGCTCTTCAGCTCATCCACCGTCATGTTAGCTGCTATACTTTTACACCAGCTCCATTCTGATTGGCTGCATTTCACAAACAAACGATTTGAACAGCAGGTGGGAGGGGTTGTATATATATTATGTAACACAAGTAAAAATATAACAGGTCACCTTAAGAATAGCAATACATGTGTTAACCTTCATATAGATATTTTTAAGCTCCAAATTCTTTATTGTTAAAAAAACACCTGCACGCTTTTTCAGTAAATTCATGGAGGTTTCTGCAGGTAATGTGCTTAAACCTGTCTTTAAATGTGTCTTTTGGTTGGACAGTCGACGGCACATTATGATGCTTCGGTTTGCCTACACACACAAGTAAAAACTTAGATCGAGTGTGTTGCTCCAAGTAAAACACACCGTGGGTATGAAACCCTGCCTGGATCTATTTCCATGTCTATGAGAGCAGAGTTGATCTCTGCTCCTTTATGTTGAGTAACTGTGTTTATTTGGGGCATTTTGACAGATCGCTTTTTACAAGTGTTTGAATGTGTATCACTTCTACTATTTTTACCTCTGAGTATAGCCTCTGAATGCGCTTAGTTTTGACCTACCTACAACTTGGGTGTCTCGTCATGCCCTTTGCCAGCCCACACACACACACACACACACACACACACACACACACACACACACACACACACACACACAACTGGCACATATACTTCCCACGCTCATACACACACAAACAGCGCCAGTAGCGATGTCTCTCCTACGCACAGGAACTGGGGCAGGTTGTGTCGGTGAATGTATGAATAAAGCTTTATGTAAGCCATTCACTACAGGCTCCCACTCACACAGCAGATTGTGACCATTCAAAACTTTCATTACAAAACCAGTCACCTTGCATAAGGTTGAAGGGAAGTTAAGCCAAGTTAACCATGTAAGCCGTAAGGTCAGTCTCACCGCTGGTCTATTTGTGGGGTGTGAGTTGAATTCTGATGGATGTCGACGTGTGTGTGATAGCAGCTGTACAGCTGCAACTGGCAGGTTGATCCGTATGAGACCTCCAAACGGCAACAGGAGGTACAGTAGGTATTAGAAATGATTTGTGAGGAAGCCATATGTGGCTATTTAGGATAGGACTGTGAAACATTTCACTGGGAGCGAATAAAAGATCTCGTCAAAAGGCCACACCAAGTAGTAGAAATGTGTAACAGTATGTTGCTAGGTCAAAAGAACAATGAAGGACATCAGTGTGGTCCCCAATGGGCTTAAGAGGGAACACATTTCAGTCAGAACCCCTTCAGTCAAAAAATGGTCATATCTGCAGCTGTTTTCTGTGACCGCCGCGCCCTTCCCTGCTCATACGTGGAAAGCCTAAGGCAGGAAACACCTCTGATAATCACGAACCACATATTTGCATATGAATATTAAAGAATCTGTAGACAAGGGCAACCTTCTTGTTAACTAAATTGTTCTGCTTTCAGTTAAAGTACCATTGATAAGTGTAGATGTGTCCAGAAACAGTGAGATCACAGTTAATTCAATTCATCCATCCATCCATTGTCAGCCGCTTATCCTTTTCAGGGTTTATTTATATAGCGCCAAATCACAACATCAGTCGCTTCAAGGCGCTTTACATTGTAAGGTAGACCCTACAATAAAACATACAGTGAAAAACCCAACAATCATATGACCCCCTATGAGCAAGCACTTTGGCGACAATGGGAAGGAAAAACTCCCTTTTAACAGGAAGAAACCTCCGGCAGAACCAGGCTCAGGGAGGGGCGGGGCCATCTGCTGCCACCGGTTGGGGTGAAAGAAGGAAGACAGGATAGAGACATGCTGTGGAAGAGAGCCAGAGATTAATAACAAGTATGGTTGAATGCAGGGAGATCTATTAACACATGGTGAATGAGAAAGGTGACTGAAAAGGAAAAACTCAATGCATCATGGGAGTCCCCCAGCAGGCTGAACCTATCGCAGCATAACTAAGGGAGGATTCAGGGTCACCTGATCCAGCCCTAACTATATGCTTAGCTGCTATATATGTTAGCTGCCTAAAAATCACCAGCAATCATCTGAGGGTCAAATTACCTCGTATTTTTTTTGAAAATGTTTCTCCATTTATAAGCCATGGTCACAGGACGGAACGGGAAGTCTTGAACCAAATACAACTTCGTTGCAGTTCGTGCGAATTTTAAAGTTGGTGCTGGAATTTCTTGCCATGTCAGCTTTTATGAATGTTTTAAGTAACAAGAGGTTTTCCGGTTGCTTTGAGCAGGATGTGGGACCGTCGTCCTCATGTGTAGCGTTTGTAATGTGACAAACCTCCAGTTCTTTTTCTGTATTTAGATGGGAGAACATCTACCGTAATGAAAGCACAAATATTGACTATATTCAGTGACCAAGCAGTTTGACAGCCATTTAAATCAAACTTTATTCTAATCTCAACTCACCGTGGACTCGTGGTTAACCCAGAACTGACATTAATCCACTTTCCTCTTTGGCACATCCGATGTGTGCTACAGGCGGCAGAGGACACGTGAGCCATGACTCATTGATACTGGAGTGTTTCACCATAGGGGAATTATGCCATTCACATTACTGGATTCACACTGTGAAAGGTCTAAAAATAAAGCTGCACCTTGCCTTGACTATTATTAGAACCATACCTTCCCATGTAGTAATCATCAAGGTTGTCTGCCTTTGGCTGCATTTATGTCAGCTGACCATAATTCTAGCCAATCAGCATCACCCGATTATAACGCTAGCTAACCTCAATTGAATACCCATTGTTGCCCAACTGGAGTTTTCTTCCACATTCTTTCACTCTTAACACCATGGAAAACACAAAGATATGACCCAAGGTTGAGATAATGTTTCTGGTATTTGTTTGTCTGTCTTTCTGAGTGGGCGTAGGGATGTGGGGAGTACATGTGAAAAACACAAGTTAGGTTTAAATTAAACGTTCTTGCTGCTAAGAATAAAACATGTTTTCCTCCGGTGCTATTTATAACTCTCACGTTGGGCCCCCAGACACAAACGTCACTGAGCCCTGCTTACCAGCACTGAGGCCACAGTGTGTGTGCGAGTGTGTGTGTGTGTGTGTGTGTGTGTGTGTGTTTCTGTCGCAATCAGAGTGCGAGGGAGGTTGTTTAAACTCTGAGATGAGGAAATACAAAGCAAAAATGCAACTTCAGCATGCATGTTTATGTGTGCTCTGTGGCTCCGTGCCCCTTCTGCTGTCAGGTGTTGGTGTGGTTAAGAAACGTTAAACAACGGAAACACACACATATACACTGTCTACTGCAGGTTTTGCAGTGCAGTTACAGTGCCTGCAAGCATTCTGTCTACATCTGTGTGCGTCTGCCTTTGTTTCTGTGTGCCTGTGAGCATTCTCGTGATTGCTTTTCAACCAAGTGCATACCAAGTTAGATGTAACCCAGAGAGGAAGGAAAGGTGCTAGTGCTGATTGCTGCTCTTCGACTTGGCCTTTTTGGACGCCTACACATATTATGACACTCCGACGTCACTTCCACAGTGCTATTTATAAGCCTTTGTGTCTCTTTAGGAACAGTGTGGGTTTGCTTTTCATCTGTGACTCACTGAGTGGAAGGAGGAGGGAGGGCGGGAGGGAGGGAGGAGAAAGGAGTGAAAAAAGGCAACAAGCACAGATGGAATCCAGTGTGAAGAAACTAACTGAGCAATCAATGACATTTATATTCGCACATCAGGCATGTACTTGACAACTTAGTGAGTCGTCTCTGCCCAACAAAGTATGTGGTAGCGTGTTGAATTTAGCAGCAAAGAATGTCACATCAACACCAATCCGACTTATGTTACAAGGGTGATGTCAGACTAAAGGTTATTAGCCATCTGTGTATCTGATTACTGTATTACTGGATGATTTTGTAAACAACACTAATTAGCCTTTTCTCTCTTTTGCTTTGCTTTAGGTCTTTTGGCGAGAGAACTGAAGGACTTTTGAAGCTACAGAAAAAGGCTCTACAAGCACCTTTCCCTCAAGAAAAGTTAGTAATTTCCCTTGAAATACTGAGTATGTCGTTAAACACAGTTTTTTTTTTACAATTGTTGACTACAGTATTTGACTAAAATGTTCTCTACGTTTGTTCTTCTTTACTTTTTCTGTCCTCTCTAGGTCACTCGAGGTTTCTTCTGCTCTTAGATGACCTGGACAGAACAACGACAAAGAGCAGCATTAGTGTTTTTACAAAATGGCAGAAGGAGAGAAGCCTCTCTGATGTTATGCGCTGAAGCTACTCTTTCTGCTCCACTTGAAAATTCCCGTTTCCAGCTTAACTCTATAATAGTCCTCTCTGAGAAATGGAAGGGTATTTTATGTTTCTGTAAACTTGTTGGCAGCCAGCAAAGGTTCCGCTATCATGCCTGGTAGATTCGAGACCTTGTAACCCTCAAAGACCTACCCTCCCAAATTCCCTGCCATCCCCTCTTCTCGCCCTCTTCTAAACCACGGAGAGCTTCAAGAAAATGGAGGCTCGTGAATCACCTGCAACAGGGCAGAAATGCTCGAACAAGGAACTACCAAGGGAGAAGGTACCTCTACAAAGAAAATGGGCATCAGAGCCTTCTGCAAACACCAAGCGAAGCACTTTTGCTGACCTGGAGGCTCCTGGAGGCTCAGCACCCCAGCAGAAGTACCCAATCACAGGGAATTCTGGAAAGCTGCTATCTGGACCATCTGCAGTTGGGGCCATAGGAGGCCCACCATCTCAAGACGCGCAAGGCCCCTTTGCTCAGGGGTTCCCCAGGGGATATCCTTATCAACTTGGCCAGCCATACCCTCAACATCCTCAATCTGAACGGTTTCTCTCAGGAGCCAAACCACAGCCAGGCCTAGAGCCTCATGCCTGGCCATTTGCTGGCCAGTTGCCCTCGGATGACCTATACCCCGTAGGACACCCAGGACACACTCACCCACATGGGGCTGGTGCAGGGAGGTTCCCTCGGCACAAATCTCCCAGTTTACCCAGTTCCTTTGGACAGTATTCTCAGTCAGGCCCGGAGCCTGGAGAGGAGGCCTATGGCAAAAAAGAGCAAAAGCCAAAAAAGCCTGGCAAGTACATCTGCCACTACTGTGGTCGAGCTTGTGCCAAGCCCAGCGTCTTGAAGAAGCACATCCGCTCACATACTGGAGAGAGGCCATATCCTTGTGTACCCTGTGGCTTTTCTTTCAAAACCAAGAGTAACCTTTACAAGCATCGCAAGTCCCATGCTCATGCTATCAAAGCTGGACTCGTACCTTTTTCAGAGCTAGCTGTGGCCCGTAGTGGGGACATGGACCAGGCATCCCCAGTGGGCGAGGCTGAAGTGCATTCAGACGGAGAGCAGAGTACCGATACAGATGAGGAAGGCGTGGAGCCCACCACCATGCTAACAGACAAAGGCAGCCCCACCCTGCAGATCTCCTTTGAAGCTGACAAGAATACAGGTTATTTTCTTCTATAAGACACATTAAAAAATGTTAAATTAGAATTTTCCAAAAGAGTCAAAACAGTTTTGGTTCTTAAATACCCTTTCTTAACACGTGGCTAGTTCTTTGAATCGTCTACTTCATACATGAACATCTATTTATGCCTAAAGTACTATTTATTAAAGGTATTTTTACAATGATCCAAAGTAAAAATGTATTGGTTTAAAGTAATGCTGTTGGATTTTTATCGCACAGTTCAGCTGTACTCATTTAAAGCCTGCATATTCTGAATTGTTGTACATAAATCATGCTTTAATTTTCATTTTTCCCACTACAAAGGTGGTGCCGAACCAGCATATGCAGATTCACCTGAAGAGCTACCCATGGGATCTATGAAAGTGCCTATTCTTATTGTTCCCAAGTCTGGGGGGGTACCCTCCACAGGAATGGAATGCCCTCCCTTTCATGACATAAAAGTATCACACCTGTTAGCGTCAAAGGCTGGTGGAAGAGCACGTTCACTGGATGACTCCCCAACCATCAAGCAACGTTTGGCCCTGAGGCTAAGTGACAAAAAAGGGCAGGACTCTGACCTTGCCATGTCCCAGTCGCTTAACCTCCTCAGTCCTCACAGCAAAGGCAGC
Source organism: Pelvicachromis taeniatus (assembly GCA_015108175.1). NCBI lineage: Eukaryota > Metazoa > Chordata > Actinopteri > Cichliformes > Cichlidae > Pelvicachromis > Pelvicachromis taeniatus. The sequence continues at coordinate 8,303 of VURO01049166.1, read as the reverse complement.
ACAGACTCGGGCTACTTTTCACGCTCTGAGAGCGCAGAGCAGCAGATCAGCCCTCCAAATACCAATGTCAAGACGTACGAGGAGATTATGTTTGGTCGAACTTGGTACTACCGACCAAGCTCCAGGTCAAGGCATTCTATAACAGTAGGCATGGCAGGGGCAGACCCCACTAGCCTGACTACCCTGAAGCAACCTGGTGCAATTCTGGAAATAGGGAAAATAGCTGAGGATCATATCTCTTTTAGAGCAGATGTAGGAATCTCAGAAGATCCAAAGCAGTACCCAACTGGGCCATGTCAAAGCAGTACAGGACTTCTAGAACCTCCGTCAGATTCTGGGCATCTTATTAGGAGTAACTCCATGCCAACTTCCACCCCTCCTAACCTCAGTGTTCCCCAAGGGATACGGGGTAGCCAATCCTTTGATAATGTTGTGGCAGATGATGTGTTTTACCCACCAGGCCATCGTAGGCTCACAAGACAGAGTGCATTTGAAAATTCAACCAATGAAGCCCATGTAGGAGAGGCCGAGGGCTTTGGACACATGCCTAAAAATGTATCTTCCTCTCTGGGTATGAAGATTGGTGAACGCAGCCAAGGAGTTCCAGAGCATGTTGCCTTTAGTTATGGTACTAAAGTTAGTATGTCAGAAATAGCCACAAGAAAAAGGAGGAAAGAAAAGAGTGTTGGGGACGATGAGGACAGCCCTGGACACTGTGACAGTAGCTGTAGTGGTTCAGTGGAAATGATAGGGGACTATGACTTTAAACAAGGTAGTTTTGATGGGTCCAGAGCCACCCCAACAGGGAAAGGTTCCCTTCATAGTGCACACAGTCAGTCTGACAGCTTTGATACCTGTGCTAGCATGTGCTCCGAGGACATTGCACTATTTCCCGACTCCGAGGGCAGAAAGAATGTCATATCAGTTATCCAGCACACCAACTCCCTCAGCCGTCCAAATTCCTTTGACAAGTCAGAGTCTTTTGAGCAGCCAGCATATCAGCCTTCAGATAAAGCTCCATGTACTCAGTACTCTGAGCAGTCGGACTCAGAGATCTTTGAAGATGCTCTAAGTCCTGAATCAACCCTTCTGAGGACAGAGAGCATGGAGCAGCAGCCCCAAAGTGACAGTGACTTGGCCTCCCTTTCATCGTCATCAGCTGCAGCCTCACCTGGACAGCCTTATCACATCCCACCCAAACTAGTCAGACAACCAAACATCCAGGTTCCTGAAATCAGGGTGACAGAGGAGCCAGACAAGCCTGATAAGGACTCAGAAGCTCCAATGACAAAGGAGCTGGAGAAGCAGCAGCATGTTGAGGAGTTTCAGTTGCCACAGAGGAGCGACACACTATCCCAAATGCCATCAGAAAAGCTCCCACCCAAGAAGAAGAGGCTGCGCCTAGCAGACATGGAACACTCATCTGGAGAATCAAGCTTTGAGTCGACCTGCACCAGCCTTTCTCGTAGCCCCAGTCAAGAGAGTAACTTGTCCCACTCCTCTTCCCTTTCCATGTCATTTGACAGAGATGAAGGTCTCAAGTCTGTCTCACCAACAAAACAGGTACCCCAAGTTTTAGTAATTTCAAGTGCATTAACTTTTCTTTTATAGCAAGGTCTTTACTGAGCAGTTTGCAGCCTGAACAAAGTGGAAACTTTGTGTCTTTGTTTCTGTAAAGGAGGATTCTTCGGTATCCGGTGGTGGACCAAAGCAATCAGAGTTCCTGACTGTGCCAGGCAGTGGTTATTCTAGCCACCACCAGCAGAGGGAAATGAGGAGGTCTTCATCAGAACAAGCACCATGCACGCTGCCTATGGAGTTGCCTGAAATGCGTAGTAAATCCTTTGACTATGGAAGCTTGTCAACCTCGAGACAGGGAGAACTGTACTCCAGTGCTTCTGCAATGAAGGAACGTCGGCGTGGATATCTTGTTAGACAGGTAGTGCGTAAACAATTAACTTATATTTATATATATTTGGGTCATTTGTGTAATTTTCATACCTCAGAAAGAGAACAGAGAAGTTGTCAGAGACATGATTAATTAAAGCAGACAATGCATGAATGAAGGAGCTGGAGTAAAGGTGGGTTTAAAGAGGCTTGCAGATACAGAGCAACTGTGAGCTGGCTTAAAAGAACTTAACAGCTCACCCTTTCTGGGATTGCAAATTGAATCATCCCAAAACCTCGGCCGCATCCTACGTGGGACCTGGCTGGCTGCGACAGCCGGAAGTGCGAGGCTTGTGAAATGGGACGGTCTAGCCTTCAGATTTGCATCACCGGCTGTCTTGGTGTAGTTGAATAAACTCAGTCGTCTGCTCCTTGCTATCTAAAATATAACAGGACACTGGAGTAAATCCACTACTATCTCACACTTCTGTTTAATCAGTTTTCCGTTTGACCTTTATTCAGCTGAGTACAAACAAACTGATTTAGTCAGGACATCACATATTGGCAAAAGTGCTCCGACGCGCCCGGAGGCGTCGGTTACCCACCAGCTCGATTGCGGACCGCGGGGGGTTTGAAAACGATGTACCGGGAGTCCGCTGATTTTGCCGGCTCTAGTGAGCCTTGACGACCCGCTTAGCGATCGAGCTAGTGGGCAACAGATGCCTCCGAAAACGTGTATTTGCACCCCCGCAAATACACGATGTCTTGATAAACTGAGCAGAAATTTGAAGTTTACACAGCTACATTCTTGCCTGAAATTATCTTAAAAGTTTATTTTGTGATCCAGAAAGAATAATAAGAGTAATATTAAAATGGAGTAGCTGCCGCCATTGTTGGAAACTGGAATTGGCTGGGCTGCGCTATTCAAAGTCATTCAAAGACATCTGAATGATGCCATGCTATACCGACATTTTTCATCTCAACACAATGCAATCATAATGTCAACATGCACCGTATTAAGGTTTATACAGTATCCTTAGTCAAGCGAACCAAATCTAATTTCATTAAAGCTAAACCACTTTCCCTCCACACTTCTGTGTACTTGGCAGGCTTCACTGAGTGTTTATCCAGAGGCAGTTTCCCAGGAGCCGGGGGGTGCAGAAACGTCAATCAAACAGGAGAGTTTGGAACATGGGGGATGGACTGGCCCGGCAGGATCCCCCCACAGCAGCAGCGAAGCGGTCAGCAGAACCAAGAGAACAGGCGCTGGTAAGCCTTTACATTCATCTGTTATCTATACATTCGTCGTACTTTCCCAAACTTTGATTAAAAGTGCAGTATCAAGAAAAAAATTTCTCCACTCAATAAACCACCCACGTCCTACCGTGCGTGGATTGTATTCTGCTAATATGGTTTATTTTTGTAAAATGAGTATCCTTTTCAAATATATGCATTTTATGCACAGATATAGGACCTCACCAACATCAACAGCACCACCAGCATATTCTCCAACAGAGTATCAGTGAAGACAGCCTTCCAGAGGAACCTCTCTATAGCAGGTCAGACAAAATATCCTTAAAGAGAAATACCCTAAAATAATAGTACTACAGCCCTAAAATACAGATTATATTGTATCTTCTATTAAGATGGGCTTTAAATTATTTGAAAATCAGTGCATTTCATTTTTATGATTGCATTTAGGGTCATATTTTTTACTGCAAGTACTATGTCAACAATTGCTGTAGCCTTCATCAAAATTGATTATGTTTGTGTCCTGTATAGGTCCCAGCAGCATCGCTTGCAGGCCCAAAGCTCGTCATCAGAGGGAGAACATCCAGGCCATGAGGTCATGAGTAAAGATATGATGCAGCAGTACCAGAGTGGCCCCCCTTTTCTTTCTTTCCCACAGCCGGGCCTCTTCTGGAGTCAGGAGGCTGAACAGACACCAAGACAGCAGCAGACCCAGCAGGCCCAGCAGCAGCTCCAAAAACTCCACATCAGGTCACCTGGAAATGTATCCGGTCTCCCACTTCACAAACAGCAGCCACTCCACTCCCTGCAACAAGTCCATGATCAACAGCCATACGATGGAAAATCCGACAATCCGACCTCCCAGATTTACTCTGCTTCCTTCTCAACTCGCAGCTCTCCTCTGTCGGCCTCGCTGTCCACCGCCTCCTCCATGCTTCTGCAACAGATCCAACCTGTATTTGCCACCCAGAACCTGGGCTCACAGGCCTCTTTGCCTGGTTTACTGGTTCCTGTACGGATCCAAACCCATGTTCCATCATTTGGTAGTGTTATGTACACCAGTGTTAGTCAGCTGATAGTTTCTCATGGTAGTGGAGCACAAGGTTTGGGTTCAGCAAGGCCGGGCAATGTTGACAACAGCAGCATATCTCCTCCTGTTGGTGCTGTCACAAAGCCACATGGAGGAGTTGGAGGAGGTTTCAATTTAGCACATTTCCTAGGGCAGACAGATGGTGCAGTGCTGAGGCACCCACCCTGGAAGGGTCCAGGTTCACTACCAGAGCAACGTCTAAACACAGGGATCCCCCTATCACTAACATCCGGCACTATATCCACCACAGATGCCTCGGGATCTGGTATCGGAGGGGGCAAGCGCATGCTTTCTCCTGCCAGCTCACTTGAGCTCTTCATCGAGACTAAGCAGCAGAAAAGAGTAAAGGAGGAGAGGATGTATGGACAGATTGTCAAGGAGATGAGTGCTGTGGAGCTAAGTGGAACTGAAGGTGGCAGCAAGCCTGAGAAGGGACAAGGAAGAGGTCTGAAGAGTGAAGACTCCATGGATGATTCTGAAAGGATGTCCTCTTCTCCTCCACTAAGCGACTTCCCAGTTGCTACCAAGATTGCCATTCCCGTCCGTTCCTCTGCCCCCCATCTCTCTGACATCCCTCGGGCGCAGAGCTTCACGCCTCCCCTTCAGATTGTCACAGACCGTTCTCCAGCTTCAGGTGGCCGCGACTCCCCAGAGGAGCTTGACGTGGACGATTCAGGTCAAGAGCCCAGCTCCAGCCCAGAGTCTATGGTCTCTTCTAACGATGCAGAAGACGCTGACAACACGAAGCAGCCTACTTCAAATAAAATGCCTGTCAGCATGTTGGTTCAGCTCAATGCCAACCAAAGCCCAGGATTGCCCGGAGCAGCGGGTCAGACTCTGCTGCTCACAGATGTGGCGGATGTCCAGCAGCTTTTCCAGTTCCCCAGCTTACGTACGATGAGCAGAGTCAGCTGGTGTTTCCTGAACTACACCAAACCCAACAGCACCCAGGCAGCTTTGCGTAACTCCGTCTACAGCTCATGGTGTGTCAGCTCATACAATCCCAATCCTCTAAACTTGAGTACCAAGGCTTCACTGGCTCTGCTGCGGTCCAAACAGAAGAGGAACACTGATTTGATGTACACAGCGGCAGCCATGTCACCACCCAGCTCTGGAAAACTGGTGTCTTCTGTAGCCTGGAAACTGCGGTTTGATCAGGTATGTGGCTGCAGTCGTCTGAAAGATAAAAGTATGCCAAGAGAAATATTGAATTATGCACGCATGGACGCATCGACACAGAAACACAACCACACGAATCTTAGTCTGCCCTTCATGTGACCTTTTCTTTTTAGCTGAAGCCAGAGCTGATGCCAGTGGATGTCAGTCATTTTGGGAGGAAGATGAAGGGAGTGGTTTCATGGGATCGTTCGAAGGAGGAGCAGGTGGAGAAGGAGGTCTCAATCAAACAGCCTGCCGCTGAACCGACACGCATCAAGATCTTCGAAGGCGGGTACGTCCAACAAAAATACACAAAATCAAAACAATCAAAGGGACGGGTCACCCCTAAACGTGACTCTGAAAACTACTCTCTCTCTTTCTCTTGTGTGGTTGAAGCCATGCCAGGTGATGTCGTTCACGTAGCGTCAGTTAGTCAGGAGAAATTATGGAATAGAAATGGACAAATCTTCATGTAGGAAGTTTCCTCTTTCTGCCAGTTACATCTACCACAGATAGAAGCATGCAGCTAGCTAATGCTACAGCACAGCTCAGGAAGATGCTTGAATGTTTACATCCAGTCACACTATCACTAGGAGGAGCCTCTCACCATCACAGCAATACATGTGACTGGTGTAGTGGTGTAGAAATAAAATAGCTCCTTCATGAAGCTGCTCACTCCAACATGAACAGAAATCATGTACAGGGTAGCAAACATTTAAATATTTGCCTTCCCTCTCTCACCCCAACCGGTGGCAGCAGATGGCCCCGCCCCTCCCTGAGCCTGGTTCTGCCGGAGGTTTCTTCCTGTTAAAAGGGAGTTTTTCCTTCCCACTGTCGCCAAAGTGCTTGCTCATATGGTTATTATAGGATTGTTGGGTTTTTGTTTGTCTGTATTATTGTAGGGTCTAACTTACAATA
>VURO01049165.1:2212-20819 GCA_015108175.1 Pelvicachromis taeniatus | reverse complement strand
GGCCGGGGCCCACGGCAGCAGGCCACCAAGCCCCACAGAACCCGTGGCGGTCCACCTGACCCGGCCCCAGAAGAGGCTATACCCACCCCATCATCCAACATCTCCCACACTACAAAAGACAACAGACTCCCAGGTTGAGTTCCTTCTCCATCTCTCCAATATGCCTCCCCCACCTGTCATGTGACTGCATGGATGTAACAACCTCCCCGCCAGTCGAAGGCGCCCCAGTCGACCGGCGCACCAGAGGCCCACTGCGCCAGGGCCGAGTCCCTGTGCATCCACCCGCCCACAACACCGGCGACATACCAATCATGACCCGTGCCCCCGCAACCCAGCCGGAGCCCCAGCCGGAGCCCCAGCCCGGGGGCGGCGCCAACCATGGCTAATTAGCGACACCCATAAACTGTACTAGTGTACATAGATATCTGCTAAACAGTGCAAAGTAACAGACTCATTAAATAGCAGCAGAACCACAAATTTCTTTGTCAGTCATTTTTCAGATAATTAAGTTAAAATGCTTCAGGAGGCCCCCCAAGCAGAATTACAAATAAATTCATTGTTAGGACCCAAAGCAGTCAATGCAGCCATACCCCTAATTATAGGCTTTAATCAAATGAATGAGTTATATATAAAAAAAAAAGTTCACTAAATTGTACTGTTGTTATAAAAGAGGAAAGAATAAAGGCCAAAACTGCTTTTTTGTACCAGCCTGTAAACATGCTTTTAATACTGCTGAATTGGTCGTAGGAGTCTATTGGGACAGACTTGCCTTTGGAATGAGCTTCAAGTGGCCATTAGAGACACTTTTGCATTGGCCTCATTTTTCAGCAATAAACACTGTCTCTTAGTTTCCTTAGTGCTTTGGTTCATCAACCTTTTTTTTTTTTTTTCAGACATACCACTGTTTTCTGTGAAAATGCTCTAAAAACCAATTGTACACTACTACCCAAGCACCAAGGTGAAGAGGAGACAAAGAAGAAATGTTAGCAACAATGGTGAATTTAGATGGTGCATTTTTCGGTTGCTACTAGATTGGTTCTGGGACCTGAAGAGCCTCTTGAAGCAGCAAAATAAAGAAGAGTTCACATGAAATTTGCTCTTAGAGTTCTGTTTTATATATACTTTCAGTCACTGGCCAAATGTAACAGTGCATTCCTTTTCTTTGGAAAGAAGCTATGAATTGAACTAAGCTATCCTAAGGTCTCCATTTATTTTTCCTTTTCAACAGAAATTTCATAACAGGCATTCATTATTTCTTCTAAGTTTGGTAAATAGAAAAAACACAATTCTACTGTGTCCTTGACAATAATGCAATCGTTTCTTTCTCTTGCAGACAGCAACTTCATCCTGGCCAATGCGCAGGTGTCAAAGGGGTTTCCCATTGTCTACTGCTCCGATGGCTTCTGTGAGCTCACAGGCTTTTCTCGGGCAGAGGTCATGCAGAAGAGCTGCGCCTGTAAGTTCCTATATGGGCCTGAGACAAGCGAAAGCATCATCCTCAGCATTGACGAGGCTTTGGAGGAGCGCAAAGAGTTTAAGGACGAGATCATGTTCTACAAAAAGACAGGTATGCAGTCAAATGCTACTTTTCTAGCTGTAGTATTTGAGTTGCGTGTTCAATTATTGTTGGTTCTTTTTATTTATCATTTGTTTTCGGCTCATGCCGAGTTGCTTCACAATGCACTGCAGACTCTGAGCCTTTATTTACCATTTGCCAATTAGGTTGTGGAATCATGGATGGTAGACAGGCTCAGAAAGCTATTAGAGACTGCACCACGGGATACTTTGTCTTTCAGATTTCCACAAATGTGTGTGGCTATTTCTGAAGAAGGTCAATTTAAACTGGCGTAGATGGGCCAGTCGATAGATGAAGCAATGGCAGAAGGCATGGATGTATTACTTCTTTTATTGAGCCATTCTCATTAATGGTGATTAAACAAAACCACCAGTCGGGAATGTCCTACAGTTATTATTTAACTCTGAGACATATTAAACTTTAATAGCTGTCTGCTAGTGACTCCTTAACCCTGTCTCCTTCAATTAAACTGAGACCAGAAACTAGCTGTGGTGTAGTATGGTTTGGTGGGTGATTCGCTGATTAGCCAGCTGGCCAATGAACAAAATGGAGTCAAAATAATGAGATCATCAGGGCACCAGCAGATACACACTTGCTGTGATACAAGCTGAGATGGTGCTATGTAACCCTGCATTTAAGAATTTCTGTTATTTCCTTTTTGTTTTTGTTTTTTAACAGATCCAGTTGTGAAGCTACAAAATAATTAGAAAAACATGTTTCCACCCAGCCAGCCAAATGTTGTATTTGGTAGTGAATAGCTTAGTTGTTCCTTTGTCACAATCCTGGAGAAAAGTTATTCATTTTATCAGTTTAGTGGCTTTCTTTCACTTCACATAAGGGCTCATTCGTGAGTTTCCAACTGAGCCTTCAACATGACACATTTGATAAATCTTTAAAGTCTGTGGAAACAAAAGAAATCTGTTCTTGTGCAACTGGGCAAAGTCTCTGCCTGATAATCTGACTGGATTGCTTTATTTTTCACTTCGTTTTGTGGCGATTTCTATTTTGTTTTGTCCAAACAGATCAGTGGTGAGCAATGGACCTGCCTCAACATTATTTTCAGTTGGCACTGAGATGGAGCCTGCAACAGCTGCTGGAACTTGTTCCAGCAGCTGTTAATGTTTTAAAATTGATCAAATGAGCTTGTCACTTTACGAGCTGTTGTTTCTAAACATTGATTCAAACAGTGTTGGTTCAATGTCTCTAAAGCTGTCATCAATTAACACAGCAGTGGGTTCAGCCAGTCTATACTGTAGATGAGATTACAGCTGAGAGGACCATCATATTACTTTCAATTCAGTTCAGTACAATTTTTTTATAGCGCCAATTCATGACAACTCCTCGAGACACTTTATATTGGAAAGTAAAGGCCCAACAATAGTAGAAAGAAACAACAGGCCCCCATGAGGAAGCACTCAGACTCAGGGAGGCTCCACCAACACTGGTTGGGTGTGAAAAGAAAGACACTAAATTATTATAAACTAACCAAAATTTTGCAAGCTAAATCCATTAGTTTCCATATGGGGTTTACCGCACAAATTTCTTAATCTCCAGAACAGTACAAGGAAATACTAGAAGTCCAACTTCTCCTTTGACTGATGTTGTTCTGCCCACATGTTCTGTCACATCTCGAGTCCTACCCAGGAGGTTATTGTAGTTGGTTAAAACTAAACTAAAGAATAAAATGAGGTTTGGAAAAAAGATTTGAATTAACCAAAATGAGCTTTTTTTCCTACTTGGACTCAATACTGAAGTACTTTAAAAAAAACCAAAAATACAGTTTCCTGTGCATAAAGAAGTAATCAAAAAACAATATATATTTTTAAGAAGAATGCTTCCTGGATTCCAGTTGATTCTGTCTGAGGTGCTCTTTGGATAATCAAAGAAGTCCACTTCAATCTCTTTTCAAATTTTTATTCTCATGATATGGTCATGTTTACTCCAGCGCATACAAACCTTTATCAGGGAGTTAAAGGTTTGTAAACACGCATGCCACTGGTGTTTCACCAATGCCCAGCTTCCACTTAGGATACGATTTAAATATTCACCAGTGATGCTTCACCAATCGCGGAAATCTTAAAAACCTGGACAGCTGCAGGAGTGCAAAACCCACAACATTCATCAAATTCACATCAAAATCAAATAGGCAACACATTCTAAATTCTTCCTGTGTAGATGGGTTACTAATATAAAAGTCCAATTAGTGTCAAGCCATGGGGTAATTAATGTTCCTGTACCCGTGCGTATGGCAATAAGTAGAACTCAGGTGTGACTGCCTTACTACCTGCTTTGTTTTTTTCTTCAGTGCTGTTTATTATGTAAGTTTTCATACACTTGTAACATATTTACTGCCTTTAGTGAACGCCTAATAGAGGATGTTCAAAAAAACTCAAACCTGTCTGATATTGCAGAGGTCCAAATATGTTTTAGAAATTGAGAGATCTGCAAACACCATTGTGTGAACTGATCAAAAGCTGTTTGTGATCACGCTGTTTTGACAGCAGTTGTGATGATGATTTGCCATGCTGCATGCTCTATCAAAACGAGTAATACGGGGATGGTGATTCGTGCATTTCTTTTTACCATGTTTGCATGTATTTATTTTGATCGTCTTTTAAAGCAAATTTAGCAGGTCGTGCAGGGTATACACAGCTTTGCTAATAGCATCACAGATGTGATTTTCTAACCGCATCTTTCTCTCGCTTTGTTGTCTTCGCCACCATCTCCTTTTCTTTTCACTCAGCCCTTTTGCTGCATTTCATCTCTTTCTCTCATGGCAATGCCATTTGTTTCAGTCCCGCTCTTATTACCGTCTCCACATTGTTCTTTTGGCACCACTTTTTCTATATGTCTCTGTTCCTTATCTTGCTGCTTCCTCCCCTGCCGCAGCCTTTTTGTGTTGCCTCATCCCTCTCGTTTTCGTCTGTCACAGCAGCGTCCCGAAAGTAAACGCGGCTGATTGACTCAGTTTGTCCTCCGTCTGTCTGCCTGAGAAAAGCCAACGCTGCATGATCGCAATCAGGAAGGCTCTTTCTCTCACTGTGTACTTGATAGTGCCGCCTTGTCTTGCAGGCAGACAGATATTCGCACGCACACATGTAGAGATGAAAAATACTGTGATTTAGTTATCATGAGGCGCAGGGAATTTAGTGAGTGGGAGTGATGGGAGGGAACTCCATGGGAAATCCCTCTTGATCAACAACTCATTTCTAATCACTGAGCAGAAAAGAGGTAAAGGTAGAGCAAAGATCTCTACTGTCACAGTGACATTGTGTGCTAAAAAAATGACATTGTAGCACAAGGTCTCCTTTAAAAGAACTAAAATGTTCACCTACCTACCTCGCTATAAAAAATGTAAATTAATGTTATCGAATATTGTCCTTATTATTTTGTGCCAGCCATGCACAATCCCCCAGCTTGATATGGATTAGATATAATTTGATGTGATTAAATAATTTACATAAAGAAGACTTCCAGACGGTCCTTAAGGAACACAAACTCGCTTTTAAATACAGCACTGACTTGATCATGTTTTAAGCTGATGGTGTAAACTCATCAGCAGACAACTGCATATGCAGATCCAGAGGACACGAAACACGATTTACTTTCATTTCAAATTTTCTGTCCATCCAAGCCCAATATTTACTCTTCATCTCACTCTGCTGTAGTCTCATCAAAATTCTGTGAAAAACATCTGTCCCTTAGCTACTGAATGCTCCACTGTGCTCACTAGCATGTTCCTAATTGTTTGCTGTTCGGTGCTCGGCAGGCAGCGTACAGTGGCTTTTAATGAGAGCTGTAAAAGCAGTCCCAAAGTTTTGATCTGTGAAACCAAAACAATGAACTAAAAAGAAATGTTCCACAAAGTTGAGGCAGACTGCAGGCTGGAGATAATTCTACAGTATGCATTTTGTAAACTTTTTGGCTTATCTACAGTACGTACAAAATAATACACTGTGGTGTACTTGTATTTTCTGGTTGCACAAATCTGTCTCCTATGGCATTTTCCTTTGGTAAATCAATCATTTATCAAGTGCACAATAACCACAATGTGCACACTCAGTCTTATCAGAAACACTGCCCACAATACTGACCTGTAGTTTCTTTGACAAGGAATCTATTTAGCAGGAGATGGGACCTCAGAGATGGGTTCATCTCTTGCTGTTCCTGGAGAACACTGGCTTGATCTATTTAAAGTCTCTGCTTCCCCCAAGGGGCATCCAGCTGTAGACAGGCTCACTAATAAGTCTTAATCTTTGGAACTGTTGCTTTTGCATGAACACACCGGTATACGCACAAACTGTAAATCTTTTTAAAATCCAGAGATTTTGTGTCTAATAGTGATAGTGTGTGTGTGTGTGTGTGTGTGTGTGTGTGTGTGTGTGTGTGTGTGTGTGTGTGTGTGTGTGTGTGTGTGTGTGTGTGTGTGTGTGTGTGTGTCCCTTTCAGCTGTGTTGTTCTGGTGCCTGCTGGACATTGTGCCAATTAAGAACGAAAAGGGCGACGTGGTGCTCTTTCTGGCTTCATTTAAGGACATCACCGACACTAAAGTCAAAGCCATCCAAGAAGACAAGAGGGAAGGTCTGTATGTGCGTGTATGTACAGTGTGAGTGATGTCCTCTAAAGAGAGCGGAGCAGAACCCCTAAATTTAATCTTCATTTTGCATATGGATTTTTTATGATGTAAGCAGCAACAGCGTATCCAACGGATTTAATAGTTAAACTGGTGTTTGATGATGTAGACAAAAACAATCCCCTTAAGCTGTTGCATAAAATATGTGTTGATTTCTCCAACTGAAAGTAGTAAGGTCCCCTTATACTATTATTCATCTTTCGTTACTGCATACTGTACAAGTTAGGTTGGTGGGGCAAAAGGTTGTAGTGCAAACTAAAGACCAAGAGTTAATATAAAATCCATCCATCCAATTCAGTGTCAAGGAGCTGGAGCCTATCCCAGTGGTCAAATTATAATTGCCAGTTTAATATAGAGAACACACACAAGCATGAGGAAGAACATACAAACTCTAGAAAGGCCCCAGATGTCCAGTTGATTTGAATAGAAGATCTTATGGCTGTGAGGCAACAATGTTAACCACTGTACCAGCCCCTGTCTTTAAGTGAATTATTTATAAAGCTTTTTCTTGTGATTCAAGACAATAGATTGTTTTTTTTTGTTTGTTTGTTTTTATCTAAAACCACAGTCTTTGATCCGGTGCTTTGGTCAGGATTAGCATATTCTGTCTGATAAGGAATTTAAAAATGAACTTCAATCAATGATTCCTGCTTTTGTAATTTTCATCAATACAAAAAGAAGCTCGACTAAAGCCAGAGTCAATGTGTGTGAATATATGTGCTTGTGAAGTAAGCAAACTCACGTTTCTCATCTCGGGCCTGCCTATTCTGGATTTGCCTAATTACTCTGTAAATAAGGTGGAACTGGAAGCAGAAAGCAAAGTTATTTTTGCCCATATAATGAAATGCTTTTCATAGAAAAGGAAAGAGGCTGATGCTGCATGACTCCGGCACAGACAAACAGCACGGTATAATGGGTTTGAGTCTGATGGGCTTTCTTAAAATGGTTTGTCTCTCAAATATTTTGCTCTCAGGCAAGATACGGAAGCCGTGTGCTGATTTAGTGATGACATCTGTAACTAAATGTGGTTTGTTTAGCACCAAAGTTGCAAAGTGAGAATAACATATTGCAAAATTAGCAGTTGGAAATATAAAATACATGGAAATACTTCCATGCACGCATAAGATGCTTTTTAATGATGTGTCTTTTTTCTGTCTAGATAACATTGACAAAGTCTCTTGCAGCTGGACCCATCATCCAGGTCATGGTAGTCTTAAGAACATAAAAGACGTGACTGAACTTTTAATCAATTTAATTGAACATCTCTCATTCAAGAAGCTTCTTCAGTTCTAAAGCCAAAAGGTGGAAAGTCCAAGGTATTTAAACCCTTATTGAGGTTGTCCCCTCAAGAGGTGGTCTTGACCCACTATTAATCATGTGTGTCTTCCTGTGAACTAAGGTAAATGGTAAATGGACTGGCTGTTGCATAGTGCTTTCCTACTCTACCTGAGCACTCAAAGTGCTTTATACAAATTGCCTCATTCACTCATTCGTATAAGCACTTTTTTCTATGCTTAATTGCTCTCCAACAGTCACACCCATTCACACTCCCATGGATGCACTGGAGAGCAACTTAGACTATCTAGTATTGTGCCAGAGAATATTTGGCATGCAGAACCACCAACCTTTTGATTAGTAGATGACCTGCTCCACCTCCAGAACTACACCCCTAGAATCAAGACCTCAAGACTGCATTGTAGGTAGTTGACAGCTGGTGTCGTAAGCCACCCCCGCTGTTCACTGATAGTTGCCCACAGTGGACATGGATGGCTCCTTTCACTCCTTTTTCAAACCGTATGTCTTCTCGGTCTAAAATGTAAACATTGGTATCCTTGAAAGAGTGTCTTTCATGCTTTAACCAAAACCCAAAGAACCACTACATAAAGACATGACACAACATAGAAGAGCGACTTCGACAGGACAAGACTCAGCTGTACAACTGCACCTAAAGGGTAAAGGTCACTCTTCTTTCTGGTTTACTACACCAAGTGTCACCAGTGTACAATGCAGTCTTGATGTCCCTTCCAGGGCACACCCCACACAAATCATATGCCAGGTAACCTCAATAGGTTAGATGATAGGGTGGGGCAAGGTCTGACAGTGGTTTCATCCCAAACCTCTGGTGGTAGCTCATGTGAAGACACACATAATTAATATTGGAAAGTTCCTAGTGTTTAAATACGTGGGACTCTCCACCTTTTGCTTTTTGAACTGAAGAAACCTCTTGAATTAGAAGTGAAGAGTCTTCGAAAAACTTTCCAGCTCTTAAGACGAGTCTCTTGTGTATCTTTTCACTGTCCTCTCATTCCTTTCTTTGTTCTCATCTATTATGACAAACATTTTCACCTTTGGCAAAACCTCTCCTCACCTCTACTTGACTTTTTGCTTCCTTGAGTACTTTTTTCACAATTGCATCCCTTGAGTTTCTCATCTATTCCATCTGATTTTACAATCTGTCCATGGCTTTCCCTACTTATGCACAACATCCACCCCTCCCAATCTGTGTGTCCCCTCTACCCGCACAAGAGTGGCTTTAAAAGTGGAGGGAAATTCATTAGATCTAAAAATAAGCATGTCTCTGCCTCTGTGCTCCTGCCGTGTCGTGTCTCCCAAGGCTGCATCGTGTTATGGATGAGCTCTGTCTTTTCGCCTTGTCTGTGGTCCACACGCGCACACACCCACAACACACACCAGAGAACTCATATACTTTCCAAAGGACACTCAGAAGCAGTTATCACTTCTATTCTGCAGCTTTGTTATCGTTGTTATCCCCTTTCAAGCCAATCTAGCCTTAGTCCTTTCCTGTGGGTGCGCAGCGGTGAGAATGAGGCCCAGAACCCAGCAGCAATAAAGTGCCTTCTCCCATTACCCAACTCCTCAGTCTGAACACATCACTCCTGCACTATCTACTTTATCTGCTACACACAGTCCCACACCAGTAGCAATTTACCACAGAAAATATACCTTACTGAACTGCCTCTTTGCCCCAGTGGCGACTTATCAAAGCTGAAAATTGCACTGTTTTGTTGGAGATGGTACTTACACAATAAGACGTTATCATTCAACGGGCTTGTCCGAGTACAGCGGATGAAAACACAATAAATGTTTTTTGACCAAACAAAGGCAAAATAACTATAAATACCATTCACTATCTTTGCATTTCTGATCAAATAATAGAGTTTGCTTAGAAATGAATTATTCCCACTGCTGCATATTCATGTTTTCCTATTCAAGACAGAATATTATGTATTTCATCAAGCATAATGGCTGGTTCAGTCATCAGTTAACCTTGGGGGGTAAAGTATTGTAGATCGGTGTGTACTAATTTTTTCCCGTGTGCATTTCCAGAGCGACGGCGCGGCAGGGTGAAAACAGGGTCTCCTTTCAGCTCAGCTCGTCTGCGGAGCAGTACCGTACTTTACCACATTTCTGGGCACCTACACAGCAGAGAGAAGAGCAAGATTAAACTCAACAAGGTATCATCAGCCTCTTCAAAAAATGGGACAGGATGCAGTGTGATGAAGGATTCATTTAAAAAGTGGATGGGGACTGATTGTTCAATTTGGAAATTAAGAAGATAACTGCTGTTAGTCAAGCACAATGGACACACTCAAGGGTTGGGAGCAAACATCTCTCACAAATAGTGAATTTACAACAATAGGAATAGTTTGAGTAGTTCATTTTGTGTATAAATAATGCTAGTGTATTAACATTGAATTAAACTTTTCAGCAACCGTTTTTTTGCACAGCAAACAGCAACAGGAAAAGCCACGTAAACTTCAGATTGATCCCAATAAATTACATGCAGCAGTCAAAGCTTACTTTGTCATGTTGATGTTGATGTTCGTAATATAAGTATTGGGCAACCTCATGTGAAGAACAACACATGACATATTGCACCGCGTGATGATTTATTTAGCAAAAAATTAAGTCAAAATATAAAAGCAGTGTGTTTAAAAACTAAGAAGAAACACTTAGTAGGAGATAAGAGGGTCAGTAGTAGCCAGGGGCTGCTAATCTAATGCATTTGATTGACTGAATATTAGCAAGTGTGAGCACCTCTATGAAAGCAGATCTTCTGGCAGTTTGCTTGTCTGCAGCATTCAGGTGTGTGTTACATAATGCCAAGAAGGAAAGTCATCAGCAATGATCTTAGAGAAATTGTTGCTGCCCATCAATTTGGGAAGGGTTATGAGGCCATTTCTAAATCATCTGAAGTCCATCATTCTACAGTGAAATAGATTCACAAGTGGAAAATATTCAAGACAATTGCGAGCATGATGTCCCATCAAATCCACTCCGAGGTCAGACCGTGCAATGCTCAGAGTAATTGCAAAAAGTCCAAGAGCTACATCTCAAATTCTACATGTTAAAGCTACAAACAGTAGAATAAGAATAAGACTGAACAATGATGGCTTGTTTGGAAGAGTTGTCAGAAGAAACCCTCTTCTCACTAAACCGAACACTGCAGAAACAATGTGCTTTGGATAGATGAGACCAAGGTAGAGATATTTGGCAATAATGCACAACACCACGCTCGGTGAAAGCCAAATTCAACGTATCAACATAAACACGTCCTACCAACTTTCAGCACGGCGGTGGGGGCAAAGATTTAGAAATCCAGCTACAGGAGCATACATCATACTTTGCAGTCACTGAGTCATCCATGAAGTCCTCTGTATACCAAAATATTACAGACTCATATATTAGGACAACAGCTGTCCAACCGCTAAAGTTTGGCCCGAATTGGAACATGCGACAGGAAGTTGAACAGAATGTCTGAAAAAGAAAAGAATCAAGGTGTTACAATGGCCCAGTCAAAGCCTACACCTCAACCTGATTGAAATCTAAAGCTGGAACATTATGAGGGCTGTGCATTAATAAATCCTGTCAAACCTCAATGACCTGAAGCAACATTGTCAAAAAGAATGGACCAAAATTCCTCCACAGTGATGTGAGAGACTGATAAAGTCATCCAGAAAAAGATTACATCAAGTTATTGAATTGTGGGGTGCGTTCACACACTGTCTACATTTTGTCTTCATTTTTATTAGATAAACGATGACATGTGCACCCCATGTGACTGTATATAAATAATTTTGATAATAATTTTGACTTTTTTTCATATCACAATATCCTGATATGTGTAATGTTTAGAATTGACTGTAGGTGGAAATAGGTGGATAAACTGGCCTTTTCCCCCCTTATCTTATCCCGTCCAGAATGTGTTTGGTGACCTACCAGCTCTGCCCGAGTATAAGGTAGCAGATGCGAAGAAGTCCAAATTCATCTTACTACACTACAGCACATTCAAAGCGGGGTGGGACTGGCTGATTCTGCTCGCCACGTTCTACGTTGCCGTGACGGTGCCCTACAACGTGTGCTTCATTGGTAATGATGACGACCTGACCCGCAGCACAACCGTCAGTGACATTGCCGTGGAGATATTGTTCATCATAGGTCAGTTGCTGTCTTAATAGTGTTTTATTCTCACTTATAAATAATTGACTCTTTATAATAACCACCAAGCCTGTGTGTGTCTTTCTTCTTCAACTGGCAGACATTGTTTTCAATTTTCGTACCACTTATGTCAGCAAGTCAGGCCAGGTGGTCTTCGACGCACGACAGATATGCATCCATTACCTGACCACGTGGTTTATCATCGACTTGGTGGCTGCGTTGCCCTTTGACCTGCTCTATGCCGTGAAAGTCAGCGTGGTGAGTAGCAACTGGCTCGATGCCTAACACTGCAAGATAATTTGGTTTCCAGAGCCAAGAGTGTCTCTTTGGGATATTGATTACGCACACTGAGCAAGCACTGACAAACCTATCAGAGCTGCATCATTAAAACTTTTTTTTCTGTTGCTTTAGTAAAATACATATCCCCCTAAAGAACATTTGAGAGGAGGAAGAAACAGAGGTCTGGAGCAATTAGGTAGACTGTGTTGTCTTGTCCCTGGCTGAATGATGTCACTGAGTCGAAGCATTGCACTTTAGGGAGGTTTTGATGGGTTGCTTATAGAACTTTTTGTTCTCTGGTCTCTAATTTAGACAATGAGATGCTTTGACTGTGCTGTATATCATTGTTTGCTCACTCAGCTGCTGTAGCGCAGTTCAAAAGCTCAATACGGAGACTGGATGGATACGCATAAGCATCCAGTCTCAAATAGGTGCATGTTTGAATAGATGCTCAGAACAGAACAGGTATTAAAGAGCAGGAAGAAAGTGTACAGGCAGGTATTATAAAAGGAGACTGTTAATAGAGGAATTAGTAAGGCCGCTGTTTGAAAAAAAAATCCACAAAATGAAGGTAAGGAGGGAGGGAAAGGATGCGAGCAGTAAAAGGCTGCTGAAGGCAAAGGTACCAGTTTGATACAAGACACTGTTAATGGAAATACCACATGCTCCCAGTAGGCCAGGATTTGTGTGTAGGGGTACCAGGCCATGAGTTCTTCCATTTCCCCACTGGGATCAGCGGGAATGGCTAGTAATTGAGGAACGTTCTGCGTGAAGTCTCCTCTAAGGACGGGAGCATTCATGCTGATGTCCCTTTTGAGAACAGAAGCCATCTTTCACCAAAATGAGCCACGGGGCCTCAGCGGTGTTCCTCTCTTTTGTTTCTCTTTTGTTTTTGTCATATGTCTCAGTCATTTCTGTTTTTAGTGTGTTTCACACTCACTTACTCTGATTTTTCTGTTGTTTCGTGCGATAGTCATTTACACTTTCTTGTCCTTTTTCATAGTCTCTGTAATGTTCTCATTTTCCATCATCATTACTCTGTGTATTATATAAAGGCACATAATATTTGTACATATTTCACAAGTTTAGGAAACAGAAGGGGAGGGAGGAAAAATATAGAATAAAGCAGAAGTGAGCCTATGATTCTAGGTGCTGTAATTTGTATGTATATATTGGGTGTCTATACATGGGTTAATCGCTGAAAGTGTATACATGGAAAGGATCGTATGCATTTTATTACTCGCAGATTGTCACAAAAACAGATAATTTTCCCCCATTTCTGTAGTTGAATGTACAAAAAATGCAAAACACAACACAGTTGACAGACATAAAATTGTATTTTTGCATCAACAAAGTGATTCCCAACGAGATATTAGCTTAACTGTTGAGATATGCTTTAACTGAAAGCATATCTCAACATGGTCTGGAGTAAGTCCTTAAAAAATCAGAGTAAATAAGAGAAGTGTAGGACAAAAAGAAGTGACGGATCTATAAAAAACAAAACAATAAACAGTATCTGAAAGTCATTTTGTTAAGGAACAGGGAAAAATTCAAGGAAAGACCTGACACAGGACCTGAGAGATGCATCTGGTTCTTCAGCTGATCAAGCTACTGTTCACTGAAGCTTCATCACAAGTGTCAGTGAAAGAGTGGCTGCCAAGAAGCCATTTTTAATGAAGGAAATAGGAAGAAAAGACTGCGTTATGCAAAATTACACAAGAACTGGACTGAAAATCAGTGGTAACAGGAGTGATGAATCCAACTTTGAAACTTTCAGTTCAATAGTCAGTATATACGGATGAGATCAGGAGAGACGTGTAACAGTGAGTGTCTGCAGCCATCTGTAAAACATGGAGGCTCTGTCATGGTTTTAGGCTGCATTTCAACCAGCGGTGTTGGACATCTTATCAAAACTGATGAAATTATGAACACAGAAAAGTACCATCACATTTTGATCCTCCACACAGTACCATCTACAAAGCGTTTCATTGGGAACAGCTTCACTTTTCAGCATGACTGATGTTTGGTATAAATAGACTATATTATCATTTATGCTTGCACTTGTTTCACTGCACTGCACCTATTTGGCATTTTCCTACAAAATTAAAAAGAAATGAGTGGTGGCTCAAGAATTTTGCACAATATTTTACTCTTACTGTGAGGAAATAAATGAACAGAAAAAAATATATAATTAAATCCTTTAGCTCCAGGCAGTTTACCAATACTCACCCGTTAGTACCTTTCTTTTTAACATATTTCTTTTTATTGGGTGTTTTCCCTTTTTCTCTGTACTTTGGTTTGGACCAGGCCTCTATTTACCGTCTCCAGTTGGTCCAAAATGCAGCTGCTCATCTGCTAGTATAAAACAGAAGAAGCATATAACCCCAGAGTTGGCCTCTCTACACTGGTTTCCTGTTCCTTACAGGATCCAATTTAAAATTTTACTATTTCAGAGTCTTCTCTGTGGCAGGTCCCAGATTCTGGAATAGTCTCCCTCTAAATATTAGACCTGCACAAACACTGGAACATTTTAAGTCTTTACAGAAAACACATTTTTATCCACCGACTTTTAGCACACGTTGGCCCAAAGATTTGTTGTTTTAACAGCCTCATTAACGTTATTGTGTTGCATTTACTTATTTTAGTAGCATTTTAGTTTGTAAAGCACTTTGTGCAGCATGAGCTGTTGGAAATGTGTAATAAATGTGTAACAAATAAACTTGACCTTGACCTTTTGTGTGCATTTCTGTGCACCACTGTACATTTTTGGTCCCCACAGAAATGTTTTATTTTATCTGCTTGACTGAAATATTTTTCAAGAAAATTTCATTCAGCCCTTATTTCTTTCTTAAATGAAAAGTGTGCTGAGATAATCTGGCTTTTTACGTTATATGAATATTTTTTTCAGCAGTGCATAGGTGATGTAAACACAAACCTTCGCTAGATTTATTGAGACTTTACAGTCATAATAAAAGCTGCTGTGAGTAGGTCTCCCGGGTCTGCATGGCTGGATGCTCTGTTGGTATTAGAGAACAATGTTATTCATGCTTATTGGCTCGATACCGTGGCATTAATAAAATAAATAAATATATAAATAAACATGACCGGTCATGCTGCCGTGATAGGCGTGTAGGGCTAAAGGCGTGGCTACAGGGGGAGAAATAATGAGCCTTTCTGCAACATTATGGTCTCACGTACACAAAAATGCAGAAGTACAGTAAGCAATCAGGCTGCGAAGCATATATATTTCACACCTGACAAGCAGAGGAAATGAAAATGTGAATGGCAGGGGTGAGATGGAAGTGACAGGAGGAAAAGTTAAAGGAGAAAGTAGCAGGTGGTGCACATATGTATTGCTGGCTACATTATATTGCTTACCGCTCATGGTGCTGGATAGAATGGGACGTGGCGCAGGCTGCTCGCTCCATAGGTGGGATGTGGGGTGGTGATAGATGGTGGAGAGGAGATGGTGCTTCTCCCCAGGGCTCAGTAGGAGGCTTCATTACACCTCATGCTGCACCAGCTCTCTATTTCTCACAGCGATAGGAGATGCTACCATAAAACTGGAGACATGTGCAGGAGAAGCTCTGATAAGGACAGTCCACATATCTCTTCCTCTTAGATTTGTTCAAGCACTGTAATTCCCTCTTTTACTTTCTTGCCCGCTCACATGTACACACACACACAACCCTTGATATATTCTAGTTATTACTGCATAAAATAGTTATACGGTGGCCTGCTGATAATCAGCACAGAGCCTGAGAAAATGTCTGAATCTGCACATCGAATGTAACCCAGGGGCCAGAGAAATAAGTTGTCCCAAAGAAAAGACACTCTTTATTACACATGTTAAATAATACATGTGCTGTGGTCACAGATGTTGGACATCCATCCACACAGATTCTTTGTTGTCATGGTGTGGTTAGCTTTGCATACAATGTGTGGATTTTATGCAGCTGTGTGTCTAATGGAGCCTGATTTAGCTTCTCTGTCTTCATAAGCTTAGCGTTCAGAGATGTACCCTGACAACACCACGCCACAGTCAATGCATTGCACATCTTTGCAAGGTTAAAGTGACCGTCTAGACGTGAGACTGACCTATGCAATACCGAGAAATGTTTTATCTACAATTGGCAGTTTATGCTTTTTCTTTGACATTTTCCTTGAAGTCTTGATTGCGATGAGTAGTCAGCGACTTTTCAGGGTGTATGACAGAGGCTGTTTGTAGTGTGACAGACTGATTAATCTCACTGTACTAATCTGGCCACCTTTGATGGGCCCCATCTTCACTTCATAGGGTTCCTCATTCTGACGCTATATAATTTCACAGCCTCTACAGTTTTAAAGACAAACCTCTGGGCCCAGTACCACGTACATTGGGGCTAGCTTTGCAATGTTTGTAATGTGATGTTTGTTAGTTTGCCTTGAATATTTAGTTGAGACATAAAACACTGTGCACAGAACATATCATGCTACCTGGGTCATGCAAGGTCTAACTAGCATGACCTTTTCAGTCCCAGTGTTCCTGCATGCTTTTGAGTGCAACCCCACAGTATTTTTATCATTCTAATGTGCCACTCTTCTCTTGATGCTGTGTTCCATTTGCTCAGTATGGAGGACCCTAAGGTGCTGCTGGAAGCACCTTGCAGGAAACCATTTTTATCAGCATTGTTGGTGATTTTTCTCTGTTATACACAGCTGAAGCACAATTCCTTTTCTTTATGGAAGTTTATCTCATCAGTGCGTTTTCTTTTTTCTTATATGACCTAAACTACTTCAGTGAGTAATTGCTACTACACAGAGAAATCAGAAACAGAGTACTTTTATGTTGTTGTTGAGGGCTGAGAAGTACTTTTTTTTGTCTTTAGCCTTTGTTTTTAAGATTTTAAGTATAATGGCGTAATCTTGAGATCTCCTGTTTTTCTTCTCCTTAAATTTCTATGAACAGGATCATAATCTCTCACAAGGAAGTCTCTTCATTAGAATATCACCACTGATAGATGTATTTTATTTATTTATTTAATCATTTAATTATTTAATTATTTATGTATGTGGAAGTGAAGATAATGGTTTTGATACTTTAACCACTCTATATTCACAGTATTCACATCCAATTGTTGGGCCCGTTTTCCCACCCAATTTTCCCTGCTTCCTCTCTTTCACAAAAACACATGTAACATGTATCAAATGTCCTCGTTGTCCTACATCCTTCTTAATAATACCTGGTGTGCACATCTCCTGTGGGGAAAGATGACAGCAAGTCCCAAATGATAGACTGTTGGTGCAGTTTGCCTGAGGAGCAGGTGCAAGTCAGAGGAGGGCTCAGAAGACATGGGCCAAAATTTAATTGGTTACAGAATGAAGGAAAACAGAAAAGGCATAAAAAGTCCAGCGAAGCAAACCCGGCTGAAGGTGGGAAATTGTAAGTTAAAACACAAAAACAACACACGGGCTGATTTCTTTTGCATTCAAGGTTACATCATCAGTCAATCTTTACACGGATCACATTATAGAGTCAGAGAGCAACTAATGCTGGAAAATATCTGCTCCTTTTTCCCACTAATTAGTGCTGTGCACAAAAGTGCCTTAATCAAATAATATTAACCTAGTCAGTGGCTATCATTTGATATCACTCCCATAAATATCATAGTAGGGAGCTGCTTAACACCAGCAAGTTGGCTGGCCAACGTCTTCTCTTGGGAAGAATTTATTGGGCAGACTACTCTTAACTGAATAACTGATAATCATTTAAAGTTCCTGCCAGCTTTGAAATTTAGTACAGAATGTCAAATTTATGTGTTAACTGTTTGACAAAAAGAACCAGTTTAAAGATGATTCAGTTTGTGCTTGTCCATATAATTAACAAACACATCTGTCAGTTCAAACTGTGTATTCCACTTCACTTTATTGTAAAAGTTCTTAACAATAAAAATTGTGTGGAACCATTTACTTCACTATCTAAAAATCGATTCACCTTGGTTTGTTGTTTACCTACAGGTGTCAGTGGTGCACCTGTTGAAGACTGTGCGGTTAATTCGACTGCTGAGGCTGCTCCAAAAGATGGACCGCTACTCACAGCACAGCACTGTGGTTCTGACCCTGCTGATGTCTATGTTTGCCCTTCTGGCTCACTGGATGGCTTGCATCTGGTATATCATCGGCAAGAAGGAAATGGAGGACAACACGAACAACTGGGATATTGGTCAGTGGCGGGGGGATCTTCAAACTCGTCTTCTTCTTCTTCTTCTTCTTCTTCTTCTTCTTCTTCTTCTTCTTCTTCTTCTTCTTCTTCTTCTTCTTCTTCTTTGAGCTGCTTCCTTTAGGATTCACCACAGTGGATCATCTGCTTCCCACCATCACCACCATCTTGTAAACCTTTTCTTTCACTCTTGCTGCTATCTTTCTGTCACAAGTCACTCTTGACACTTGCCACTCTCTCTACCCTGCCTGCACCCTCTACTTCACCTCTCACGTACACTGTCCGTTGTGTTGGATGGTTCACCCGAGGTATTAATGTACTGTCACTACCTCTGCTCCTTGCACCTTCACCTTTCCACTTGTCTCCCTCTCTCTCTCTCACACACACACACACACACACACACACACACACACACACACACACACACACACACACACAACACACCACACACACACTTTTA
>VURO01049164.1:24732-41455 GCA_015108175.1 Pelvicachromis taeniatus | reverse complement strand
CTGTATACACAGCACACCCATTTACAACCCTCCCTACCTCCCGCACCCCTGTCTGCACTGTACCGGAACTTTAAGAAGGTGAAGGTTCTCCCTCCATTTCCTCAAAACACGCACACACACACACACACGCACACACACGCACACACACGCACACACACACACAAAACAACAAACAAAAACAAAAAAACAAACAAACAAAAAACTGCTCTGCTTCAGGAGGCAGTTGGGGACCAGGCTAGGCGACGTTAAGCCCCAAGGAATAAAATAAATAGGAAAGAAAACGATTTTACTTATTGGTATGTACAAACTCTGTAATTAATTTCAAACTACATTTGATTTTGACATCTTCGGAAACTACAGGACCAAAGCAAAATCCACCATTCAGGTTAATAGAAGAATCTGCGCAGAAAGAATACAACCATTGCTGTTAAAATTATAAAAAGAAGTGCCTCTTTCGCAATTTTAGAAATATTCTTCTTCTTGCTACTAAGATAAAGAATAATCTACAATAATTAAAATGAATCTATACAGAAAATAAAACTTAATTTAATACACTATATAAACCTCTTTAAGTAATCTTAGAATTTACCATTCAAACCAGTCTTCTGCACTGTTTTCTTCCCCCCCCCCCACGATCAGTTTCTCTCTCACGCTTTTTTAAAACACCGTATTTGTCACTCTACATCTTAAATTTTCACAACAAGAAAAATACAAATAGAAACAAACAAACAGGAAAAAAAACCCTAAAAAACAACAACAACAATAATTATAATAACAAAAACAGTAAAATAAAGAACAGCAAAAAGGCAAAATCGGCTAAGTGTCTGAGCTCCATCCATAAGTCTGAACATAACTTGGGAGTATTTGCTGCCATTCGGAACTATGTGGAAATGTCTTCAATGATCCAGAGGTTGGGGGGAGGGGGGTGGAGAATAAAAGGGGGCCTGGGGGGAGAGAAGAGAAGAAATCAGTGTATGTGATCTTTCGAGATGAGATTGTAAATGGCCGCTGTCCACTGAGAGGAATACATTCATCAGAACAAAATCCCATCCACTGCTGCCCCCTTAAGTCAGTGTACCCCACCAGGAGGCCTACAGTAAGTCACACTACGGTGAATGCAGGTGGACAGGCAGATTGACTGGCTCGTCACGAGGCTCTCCCTCCAGGAGGATTAGGCTTGCTGGGACAGACATCCGCGTTCCTTCCCCAGCCAGTGTCTGAGTGGGGTCCAGCTGGACAGACGGCAAACTTGAGCTGGGGAGGGGTGAGGGGGTCGGGGGTCGGGGCACGGCCTGGCTGGTTTAAGGGGCAGTCGGTTGATTACGTGTTTTCTTTCTCTTTTTAAATAATTAAAGGGCCGACGCACTTCTTGAGCCAGGTTGATCACTGAGGTCCAGGTGAGGAGCTCCATGGGTGTCAACAGTATTTCTGCAGAGAAACGACACACCGTGAGTGCCAACTACAAAGCCAGTTACCGAATCCGCAATTCAACAGCAGCACATCTGACTGGTTAACTTGAACTTGCAGAACCTAAACTTGTCTGCAGAGTGGAGTGCATCGTCGGCTCAAAAACAAGTCGGTAAATCACAGATGCCTGCACTAATGGGCAAACAGTAAATAATTGAAATAATCTGAGTGCCAATATTTTTCTATAATCCTGCAAGGGAGATAAATCAAGTGACACGTAAACTGGTGTGTTACAACAGTCTCAAGTGCAGACATGGAATGGCAGCCCCTTGGTTAAATATTCATGGCCCTTTATTGGCTTAAAAGCATCGCGGACAACAACAGTGCTTTCCATATACCAAGCTAACAATACCAGTGAGACAAAGGAAGAAGGATTAACTTGGTTGACATTAAAACAATGATAAACACCAGCAACTAAGTGCTGCCAAAGTGAAAACATTTTCACATTTAGTGAGTGGGAGAAGTAGCTTATCTACATGCAAGTATGACTTCACCTCTCTCCTAATGACGTAGCGTCACTCTCCTGAATGTGTGTAAAGACTGTGACAATCTGACAGATCAGAGGCCTTAAGGAGTCAAGCTCCCCATGTTAAGCCAACCAGCTGGTGAGTCCACAGCTGACAGAGTCCAGTCTTTGATCAGCATACCAGTCCTTAGCCGTCTACAGTCTCAACGCTCCGGCTTGGAAGTGCACATTGCTAATTACATCACTGACCTCTAAGTTCAAGTTATGCAGCAGAACTATAGCAAGAAGAGTTACGTAAACAACTAAATTATTCACTAGCCTGCTGGTTCAGTAAGTGTACCCAAACACTCGGGGTCGTATGATAAGACAAACACTGACATTAGAAGCCAGGAGTGGAGAGAAAAGCCTTTTAGTATTTCTTGGTCCCCTGATTACTGTGTAAAATTTCGTGGGGTGCATTTTGTTAACTTGAGCTGATTTCTACAGAGTACTACTGTAAAGAGATACTCTCAGGATATCACAGGAGCCCCTGAACACCTCTAATTCGGTCAGACCAAGCTTAATGATGCTTAAAGGATGACAAACACCAGTGGCTATTTCCTAATGTTGTCTCATTTAAAGAACTGATGTATCAGGACTGGCCTGAAAGTATTTACCTGTTCTTGGCCCATGGAGGGCAAGCCAGGTGAGGGCCCCGAGGCCATGGACGTGACGCTCATTTGACCGGCCATCTGGCCCATGCTGCTGGTTGCCATGTTGGGGGCCAGTGACACGTTGTTGAGGTTCATGCCATTGCCGTTGTACATGCTGCTGTTATTCTGCTGGCTGAACTGCGGCGATGTCTGCTGTTGCGAGAACATACTGTGGAGAAGGGAGAAGTTGTGTAAGTAAACACAAAATCAATAATATGAATGCAGAAAGAAAAGTACGCGTCCAGAGGAATTCGGTTTCACGCCGAGCTGTTTTTCACAGCATTTAAAGCTCGACCGTTCCATGAAGCATAACTCACAGTAATCAAGAATGTTAGAAATAGGCTGCAAAGTTGAACTTTTCAGAACCACCTGTGCTGTTATTGCTTCAACTCATTGGGACACGGGGAGTATAATCTTACCATGGAATTTCCGAGTAAAGCTGTGGCTCAAATCCAAACCCAAACTTACTGACGGACATTTATTTGTTAGTATATCTTTGTCACGAAAGTATTTTAAACTAGGAGTTCCTTTTGAACTGTCCCTAAATCACCATAATACTGAAGAAAAGAAGAGAAACAGAAAAACAAACCAAACAAACAAACAATGATTTACTTTTTTGTTTATTTAACAAACTTTAGAGATTTGTGATGCAGCACGCAAGAACTTGGCAAAAGACAGTGAGAGAATCCCGGCTGCACACAAATACAACCAAGCAATGACACAATCGAGAACATCTGAAATTTATCATCTGAACTTCACTGTATGCAAATATCTTGCTAGGTCCAAAGATGTAGTTTATAATATTAACCCACGCACTTTGCTGCCCTAAATCTTGTGCAACAAACCCTGCGGCTGTGCTTTCCCCTCACTGGGGGAAAGCACAGCCACACTCACTTTGGGATGTGGCCTGGTCAGCCAGCCAGGGAAATCTGGAAAGTTTTTCATCTTTAACTTGTGGTAAAAACAACTATGGATAATGGATGTCAATACTCTCTATGGATATCAACAATAGTGTTGATAACAATGAATCTCCTCACAAGCCCTTCCTAAAAATAGCTACGCATATATTCATAGAACTCAAGTTGAAAGCATGAACCGATGCTGCAGCCATCCTTACCTGTTGACTCCTATATTACCCTGCGGCCATCCATTCATGTCAGGGGAACCCTGGAAAGCAGCACTTTGCTGGCCCTGCTGCATCATCGGGGACTGTGCGTGGGCCATGCGGGGTGAAAGCAGAGGGCTCTGTGGTGTGCCGGGACCGCCAAATGTTCCGTCTGCCTGTTGGCTCATACCTGTGGATCAAAAGAGATCAGCCCGACTCAGCCCATGGAGACTCATTAATAAACCAATGCAATGAGTAAGGAAGTGTAGTCAAGTCCATGCAAATGACACAAACATGCCACGTAAAGTCAAAACACTTTGACAAGCTCCTAATAAAAAAATAAGAGAAAGCGTTATAATAGCCCATTCCAGGATTATTAGCAAAAATTTGATATTTGCTTCATGCATGTGACAAATAGGAGGCAGAGAACTAGGAAGAAAATGGATTGGGAGATATGTCAGGAGGGAGAAAGGGGAGACAGAAAACTATCACTCTGCAGGCACCCCACAAGGAAAAAATAGTTAGCTAACAAACCAGATTAAATAGATTAAATAGATTATACCCAGGCTACATGTCAAGCTGTTAGACTGACAGGTACAGAGATGATTCGTGTCCTTACTGATCTACTAAAGTTTGGCATCAGTGTGGATCATGAAATAAAGCTTTATTGTGCTTCTGATGCCCCCTGGTGGAGCAGGAGTGAATAGCCAGGTCACCCTTTTGGACAGCGCACAAAAAAATAAAGACATATGCCCACACTAACACACAACTACTCACAAGTTATTCCGTTTTAAAGAGGAGAATATTAAGTATGATTTGCATGATGCAATGGAAGCTGATTATTGCAGTCATCAGTATATAAAGTTACAAATCGAATGATTGCAGCTACCAAAAAGCGCATGAAGCAGCAAAGGTGGTCACATCAACACACACACACACACACGCGCGCGCGCACACACAGGTTGTAGGGTGAGGTGTACGGTTGGCTGGGGTGGTGGAGCAGTACCTGAGTTGGGAAACTGAAAGGCACTGTGCTGCATTTGGGGGCTGAGTACGGCCCCGTACTGTCCGCCCATCATGTTTGTGTTTCCCATCATCATCTGTGAGGAGGAGGAGGGATTGGAGGAAGAGGAGGAAGTGCCATGCAGGTGGAGGTTGGGGGTAAGAGAGGGCAGGCTAGGGGAGAGAGGAGAGGAGAAGGAGCTGGTAGGGGGAGGTGACGAGGCCAGGCCTGTACTGGTACCGTAGCTGGGTGGGTAGGGGAGCTGCTGGGGGTTGGCCTGGGGATTCCGAGGGTTACTCATGCCTCCAGCGGCCATGTTGGGTGGCAGGTTGAGGCCCTGAGCCCTCATGGCCATGCTCCTTTGCTGCTGGACCTGCTGGGCCTGTTGCACCTGCTGCTGCTGCTGCCTCTGTCTCAGGTGATTACTTAGCAGCTCACGCTGACGTTGTGCCAACATCTGAGCATTGATGGTTCCCTGCAAGTAAGAGAGAGGTGGTTTGAATACATATATATATTAAAAAAAAAAAAAAAGAAATAAAACAAAAAAAAAACCCCACTAACAGCCTCTACAAAAAGCAAGTCTACACAACACTGACATTAAAGCCTTCAATTGACTGCAAGCTATTAAAGAGATTAACCCTACCTACAGTCACAACATGTCTGTGCAGGCGGCTCATGTAATGATAGTGGGCGTGTACCTGGTTTGGAGCATTGGTTCTAAGAGGTAGGTTCACATTTGACACACCGCTCATCTGAGTCATCATTGGTTGACGATTCTGCTGGAAGAAAAAACAGAAATGGTTATTACAGAGGGAAATATACATTTCTTTAACCCTCTGTAGTTGACGGAGATGCCGCGTTTCTAAAGACAGGATTTTCAAGGAAAGCCTACAAAGCGCTAACAGAAAACAAAACAATACACCACATCAACCAATCAGAAACTTTCTATGGCAACATGTGGCATTTGGTTGCTGAGCAAAAAGAGAAAACTGTGAGAGTAATGGCGAAAGAGCGATATAAATAGCAAATTTCGAGATTTGTGACATCTAGCATGTTTGAATTCTACAGTGTGTGTAGACCTCACATACTAGGTCTTAAATAATCAGGCCCCATCTTATCTTAATGACCTTATGGGACCATACCACCCCATTAGAGCACGTCGCTCTCACACTGCAGGCTTACTTGTTGTTCATAGAGTATTTAAGAGTAGAATAGGAGGCAGAGACTTCAGCTTTCAGGCCCCTCTTCTATGGAACCAGCTTCCAGTTTGGATTCGGGAGACAGACACTATCTCTACTTTTAAGATTAGGCTTAAAACTTTTCTTTTTGCTAAAGCATATAGTTAGGGCTGGATCAGGTGACCCTGAATCCCCCCATTGTTATGCTGCGATAGGTGTAGGCTGCTGGGGGAGTCCCATGATGCACATGAGTGTTTCTTCTTCAGTCACCTCACTCACAATGTGTTAATAGATCCCTCTGCATTTAATCATACTTGTTATTAATCTCTGGCTCTCTTCCACAGCATGTCTTTTATCCTGTCTTCCTTCTTTCACCCCAACCGGTCGCAGCAGATGGCCCCGCCCCTCCCTGAGCCTGGTTCTGCCGGAGGTTTCTTCCTGTTAAAAGGGAGTTTTTCCTTCCCACTGTCGCCAAAGTGCTTGCTTGGGGGCTATATGATTATTGGGCTTTTCTCTGTATGTATTATTGTAGAATCTACCTTACAATATAAAGCGCCTTGAGGTGACTGTTGTTGTGATTTGGTGCTATATAAATAAAATTGAATTGAATAGTGTAGTCATGTTTTTGTTTGTGTGTGTCAAAACAATGAGGTCACTCATTGTTTGTCAATGAAGCCACTACTGAATGTCACAGATGTTGGCCAAAAAGCCACCAAAGGCAGATTGAAATGCACACGATGTCTCCAGGTGGACAACAGGAGTCACAGGTTTCATGCCTGTGCGCAAATTTAGCAAACAACAATTTATATTTGCATTTTAGTTATGAATATGATGCATTCAACATCTTTGTGGTTTAAAATAAATAAATAAAAATCTTTCTTACTTTTCTTTTGTTTTTTAAAGTGTTTTTTATTTGATTTTGGGTGCATCGTGCTAATACGGTATGTCAACATGGAAAATTAAGTACAAAGTAAATCTAAAGTAGGCAAAAATGGCCAATTATACCCTTGATCCTGGAGGGTTAAAACCCTTAAATGCTCAAAATTTGATGAAGACACTGTTAATCAGAACAAACTCAATAAACCACAGAAGACCTGTGGATTTGAAAATTACATATAATATGTAGTTTTACATTAGAACTAAAGTCCACTGGAAGCCTAACAAATGGCAAGTAGATTTAAAAGTCCAAACTACTTTCTGTGTTAACATTAACGCTGCTAAAATGTCCCTCAAAGAAGGCAACACAATTCCCCCATCCATGTGTTTGATCCTAAAGGGTCAATCAGTCAAGAATCAGTGAGCAACAGCACTTCCAGCAGTGTCAGGACAGTCTAGATTCATGTGTACCTGCTGTGACTGAAGCCGGTGCTGGAGCTGGAGTCGTAGTGTGTTGGGCTGGTTGGGGACGACCCCAGTAGGCCTGAGTCCTGGCCGGGCTGGCATTCGCATCATTTGGAAACCTGGCCGTGGACCCATCTGGCCAGGCATCGGATGGAAGCCCGGCTCTTGCATGGGGCCACCAGGGTAGCCTCTCGGTGCCATGTGTGATGCTGGGGGACCGAACTGCTGGGTGTACATGGGGGGCTTCTGGTCCAACATCACCGAGGGCTCCTGGGGGAACTGTTCTGGCTCCAGTGATTGGCTCTGAAACAGGCAGCCATATATTATCAAAAAAAAATGCAGTACCACAAACAAAAATAATAAAATATTACCAAAAAACAAAGAATGTTATAATATAGGTTTGGCAGGATAAAATCCCACCTGTTCTACCAGAGCAGGGATCCCCAGAGCTCGATCAAGCTCCTCCAGGCCATCAAAGTCTTTTAGTGCGGTGTACAGCTGGGACATCAGAGCCCCCTCGTCCACTGCGCTGCCATCACCTGAGCTGAGCCCTGTATTGCACAGAAGATCATCCTGGGGTGGAGCCCTGAGCAAAGAGGAGAATTTTTCTCAGTTAAAAACTTTGTCTCTATATGACACTGTAAACATGCCACTGTAAACATTTAGACCAGCAGGCAAACTATTAAAAAACATACAAGTCTGATGAGAATAAAAATGCGTAAAATTATGCCAGTGAGCTATGTTTGTAATGAACTTACCTGCTCTGGTTTACAAAAGCCGTCTGATCAATTGGCATCATGCTGTCTGGCCAGGGGGCTGTCTGGTTGGGTGGAGCCTGTTGTTGTGAGAAATGGTCACCAACCATTCCGATGTCTATATCTGGTTGGGCTAAACAGGGAAGAAAAACAGATGGGCTAAATATTAGATTAGATCATTATTGGTCATGATGAGGAAGCTGGAAACTTGAGTCATGAGTGAATACTCTTTAAAATAAAGGAACATGGAGGGTAGCACATCTGAGTGCTGCGCTGTGGTTAACCACTAGATGGCAGCCTTTAGAAGTATGAAAAGTAGATATGTGCTAAGAAGTTTTAGATGGATCACACCTGACAACTCCGATCTAATGTCCATAAAGTACAAGTAATTTTGTTCTGGGTTTCTATACTGACATGCTGGAGAATCTATTACACTCTTAGGGGCTGAAAATAGCTTTATTGCATTGGTCAGTCTGAAATCTAGCAGTGTGGTACTTTCTACATTATAATGTTTATTCTTTGGTACGCAGTGCTCTTACCATTGGGCATAATTGGAGACTGGATCATCTGTCGGGGCCCTGGTTGACTATTGGGCCTCATGGGAGTACCACTGGGTCCTGTCCTGCCCTGTATGGCATTTTGATGGCCAGGGCCCGGTGGTCCTATAGGAGGCGCAGAGGCTGGGCCTACCCAGCCCTCCTGCTGCTGCATGCCTGGCCGTGGACCACTTGGAGCCATCAGCGCTGGGGGGAACACACGCACACAAGGAAATAAGAACCAATGAGAAAAATCTCAGGACAGATTTCAGTAGATGTCCTCTGCCCCCATGATGCTACATAAGGAGGAACGACTAATATGTGGGAGTAGCAGTCAGAGAACTTTGTGCCAGTGTGGGTGATTGTTTCCTGTCACAGGAAGTGAGTCACAGTGCCATGGCATGATACGTTAAACAGTGAGCGAGACACACACAAGAGGAAAGAAGTCCTTCCTCAGAACTCAGGAGCAGCTCTCAGTGTTACCTCAGTTATCTAGAAGAAAAATACATTTGTGTCTCATCTACTCGTTTTGGCTGTTGTGAGATTGGCAAATGGAAATTACACTTCACAAAAACCTGTCAAAAACTGAAAAGAGATTCGTTAGAGATAGTCAATCTAAACTAAGGAATCACATTCAGCACATCTGAGAAACAATCTCAAGATTTAGCCTCTGGACACGAAGGGCAACGTTTCAGGTTTCCTTCATGCAGCTAAAGCCTGCTCAAATGTGATTTGTCATTAGACTACAAAACTAAACCAGAAAGCTTCTGGTAGCTAAATACCTGCACAGTCACGTGCAAGATAAGCCACCTTTACACACTGAATATTTTCATCTAGTGTGCAGTGATAAATCTGAGAATAAACAAGCATCTAAACGTGGATTTAATTCTGGATTAATTCAATTTTTTTAAGGATACGCTGAAGTGAGAAGGCAGCATCACACAGAGTCAGACAAATACAAGCTACTGCTAATCATAACTGTCACACCTACCTGCATTGACCATAGCAGCCTGGTTACCCATCATGCCATGATTCCCCACCATGCCTTGCTGCTGTTGTTGCTGCATAACAGTGTATGGGCTTGTGTTCCTTATGGGGTACTGTAATGACGGCTGCTGGGGGGACATATTTACATCCAGAGACACACTCCTAACAGGCAGACCTCTTCCTGGCTGGCCTGGTCGAACGCCGCCAAAGTCTGAACACAGGAATAAAAGCAGCTTAGCCAAACGCTCATGGGACTATTTTATGACTATAAACTGTGGTTAGTGTACTTTTATTTTTCCAAAATCAGAAAGGAACTCACTAGTGGGTCCCATGCCAGGCCCGAGGCCCCGGTGTTGCGGCTGTGCGGCCATGGCAGGCGTGCTCTCAGACATCTGCAGGATGTCATTGATGATGTTCTGTTTGTCCATGGGACTGGGCAACGAAACAGGCCGCGGCTCACAGAAGAGCTGCGGCTGAGAGTTCTGCAGGTCATTCAGGATGTCATCCAGCTCTGATGACTAGAGGACAGATAGACAAGTGGGGAAAATGTGAATTAAATTAGCTGTTAAGGCTCCCATAAAAAAACCCTTTACTCATTCACCTGTAAATGCACAAATCTAAATTATTATTATTATGCACACTTCCACGAAGTGTCTTTCAGTGGGATTGGCCTTGTTTATCAAACAGGATAACTAGAAGAAAAAAAAAAAATGGAGCACTTTACCATCGAATCTAGGCCACACTTCACTTTGACTTAGCTTCCCAGACTCTCATTCTACTTTGCTCTTGCCGAGTGGTTCTTCCAGGAGTTTTATTACAAATTCTCTACTTTTAAGTCCAAGATTTTACTCCCACTGAACTAAGAAAACAACAAATACAGAAAACATGTAGCTACTTAAACTGTGTCCTGCCAAAGTAAAACAGTAGAGCAGATATAAGCAGCAGTCAGGCTGATGCCAACTGTTTGAACTCGTCTCTGCCTCCTCACTGTAAACAGCTGTACTGAGCCAACTCAATGCAGCCTGAAGCTGCATTCATACACAGCTGGACTCTCTATACAATTTCTGTTTCATTTCTCCACACACACACACAAAGACAAGGCCATGCTGCAGACCTGATCTTGAACAAAGAACCACAAAAGAATAAACTTCTTAGTGCCTGGCATGGCGTGTATTTAACTTTCTGTCACAGATGCGGAGGACACAATAACAGGAACTCTTGAATAATGCAGCTCAGTAAAACATCTTGGCAACCAATAAAAACAAACAAAACAAAACAAAACACAAAAAAATCTGTCAAGGTGTCAATAAGCAACAAATGAAAAGAAACTACAATTCCACAAAAGTGATCCGGGCACTTTCTAGAGAGGCTTGAGGGACTTTGAGTAAATAAGTTGCACTTGCTGTAACTGTCCACCAGAGAGCAGCACACACAGAATCACTGAATCCCCTGATCGTGACATACTGTACAGCAGGAAAGCAGCACACCAGCACTGTTTCAATGTTGTACTTGACAATGACATGTATTTGTTGGGCATGTAACTGCTGCTACAGATAGCAAGGCTGCCAAATATGCCTGATAGAACAAATTATCTAGACGGCTCAAGGACTGCAGCCTTGTCTCGGTTATGCCTAAATGCGCTTCTTATTTATTTATTTTACATCTTGGAAGATTTTTATTTAGATAGTATCTCAATACAGCCGAATACAGATAGCCGGACATAGCTGATCACAGCTAGAAGCAGACAGGATATGTAGGAAAGCTAGAGAGAGTAACAGAGTGAGGGGTGGGGGTGGCGATGGTGGTGGGAGAGAGAAAAGCCCTAATGAGGTCAGGAATGATGTAATGCTTCTGTACACTCTCAGTTTGCTCTCCTCCTCCTCCTCCTCCTCTTCGATTCTCTCTCCTCCCATTTTCTATTCTCTCCACTTCTCTAGTTGCTTTTACCCTTAATGGGTCCCATTTCTATCAATTCATGTTACACTCCACTTTCAAATGCATGTCGGTGCATGTAATGCAATGTGAGCCCTCCTTTTCTGCATCTCTCACCCTTTTACTGTATTTTTTTTTTTTTTTTAAAGAAAGAAATCAAAGATTTTAAAAACCAAAGAATCATTTTTCACCACAGAGCTGATTTATATGTCCAGCAGCCTTTGTGGGACAAATGTCGAGTTGTAAGTTGAAGCCACATGTGAGATATAAAAAGCACGTGTATCATAAAAGGCATCAAAGATATCTGCAAGTGAACTATTCCAGCGCTCCTGTATGAAAGGAGCGCTGCAATTTTTAGGGAGCATAGTAAGATGATGATGTTTGACCTAACAACTGCTTCACTGCATCTTTAAAAGGTCCAGCAAAAAAACAAAAGAAAAAAAATCCAAAAAACTACA
Source organism: Pelvicachromis taeniatus (assembly GCA_015108175.1). Classification (NCBI taxonomy): domain Eukaryota; kingdom Metazoa; phylum Chordata; class Actinopteri; order Cichliformes; family Cichlidae; genus Pelvicachromis; species Pelvicachromis taeniatus. Next base: position 29,535 of record VURO01049164.1, on the reverse strand, counting down.
AACTGCACTACGAAAAATGTTGCAATAGATGCATTCGAAACATTAGTTACTGAGCTGGTAGTTAGTATCGGACCAACACTGCAAGTGTGACATGATGTGTGGTTGAATCATCAGATTCAAACATCTAATGCAGTAATCTCCAACTCCTCTATTAAACGTCCAGTGCCCTAAATGGTGATGTGGATGTGTCAGGGCTTCTGGAGGGCTCCTGCGTCCTTATGATCTAGTTAATAAAATTTTGTAGGAAAGGGAAGTGAGAAAGAGGCCAAGAAAAGCAGAAGTGGCACTGTCAAGTAAAGAAAAAGGAAAAAGTGACCCCAGAGTCATGGTGGTCTTTTGTTAGCCAAATGTAAACAAGTGTTAAACAAAATAAAAGTCAGGGCCAACACATGGCTCCAACATTAATTGCAATACTCATGTACAGACATTTGACATTTAACTGGAAGTACTGGTGAAGATTTTATGCAGAAAAGTTATTTCAGTAATTCTGATTCACTTAGTTTTTTTGAGACTAGCTTAATTCCAGCTTTTTGGAAGCAGAACTTAAACCAGTTTTCTTATTTTCCCCCCGTTAGATCCAAAACTAGACGTTGATTGATCAGCTAGTTTTTGAAATCACATTGGTGGATGCAGAAAAAATAGGCAGCGTAAAAAAAACAAAACCAAAAACAGCCAAGATGTGATAGCTCAAAGAATCGCCAAAACAGCTGGTTAGCACAAAGAAGCCACCAAAGGCTTGTTGATCTGTAGGAAGTGAACACCAGTCTGAGAGTTACTGTACAAACTGGTGAAAGCTGCATGCTGACCCATGTCCACTACTGGGAAAAGTGGCCTAGTCTGACCACCTGTGGGCTTTTAACCCCGGACAGATGAGGCAGAAGACAAGCTGGTGAAGGTACTGTAATAATCTGGGAATGTTCAACTGGGAAACTTTAGATTCACGCATTGATGTGCATTTAAAAAAAAAAAAATATCACCTACCTAAATATTACAGACCCTAGAAACACCTTAATCCATGATGGCAGTGACCTCTTTCAGCTCGATAATGTTCACATCATAAAAATTCCTCAAGAATGATTTAAGAACGATGGTGGTGAGTTCAAAGTTTTCACTTGGCCTCCGAATTTCACAGATTTCAATCACACTGAGCATCTGTGGAACATGCTGGAAACAAGGACCTGACGACTTGAAGACATACCTACTTTAAACCTCTTGGTGCCTGAAAGTGAAACCTTAAAATCACACGCTCAGAGGTCCTGTGAGTACCATGTCACAACAGGGAACACCGTGCACCACCACAACAATTTAGGTGGTTTTAATGGCGTGGCTGATTGGTGTATATATCGTACGATAAGAAGTCAATTTAAAGCTTCAGGGATGGTCTTAAGAAAACAGAAAATGTAAAGATAGTGAAGCAGGTAAGAGAGTCTGCATCAGATACAGCTCATTACTTCACCGCTGACCTAAACTTCTAATCTTATTTGGCAGATGTGACGCAACTAACATGTGACAGAGCCAGATGCTTTGGTCATGAGCGCATGAAAACTCAAGCTAAAGATCGAATGAAGAAATAACAAACGGGCTTCTTTAAATTAGGGATTAAAGAGCAGAGTCACTTTTACTGATTAACATCGATGATTATCATTGTCAGGCAAAACTACCTCGTCAGTCGCTCATAGTCGATCTGATCGGCAGCTTGGTACAAGTCTGAACCGTCCCCGTTTTCAGCCATACTCATAACTCCTTCAGAGCTCTGCTCTGATTTCTCATTTAGCTCTGCTCCAGCCATCAATAATTCAGCCCTCAACAATCATGAGGAACGAGAGAGGCAGAGGAAGGGAAGGAGCATCAGCGAGAAAATAGTGGGTGAGGTTAGTGGAGAGGAGGATGAGTGGACTCAAACTAGTACAGTCAGCTCTCACACATGGCCAAGCAGCAAGTCACCAGTAAGGAACAGAAGCCCACTCACACACATGTAAAGGCTCTAATGAAGCCTCAGCTTAGTGCGCGTCTAACAAAATGCTCTTGTTCTAGTTAATGAGATCTGTTAAACTGGAATGTGTCACCGCATTAAGTCGTGAGTGTGTTAAAGTACTAAAGGCAAAAACCCAGAATTCCCTCATTTCAGCTGCACTTTAAATGTAGGGCAAACTAAATCCTTTTAAAATACAGTTTAAATGTGCTCACTTGTATACTGGCCACTTCCACAAAATTAAAACCTGCATTTCTCTCAATTTCTAATTCTCTTTATTGTTTCTTGCACGTTCTACAAACACACCACTCCCTCTCCCCTCCATCTCCATGGCAGCAGAGAGGACATGCAGGAGCATATGGCTCATCATTTTCACTCTGCCTGCCGAGGCTGGCCTCTCCTGGGGGTATCTACACCTCTCTCCTCTCCTGTTCTTTGTTCGGTTTAACAGCGGCTCTTACTGTATTATCCGACCAATCAGCTTTTCCTCTTCTTCACATTATGTACCCCAGCACACAAGCACATACTGTACATACACTGCGAGCGTGCATAGCTGCGTGACAGTCTGTGCCGCCGTCTCTTTCTGAATGGAGAAGAAACAAAACCAACCCCCAAAATACATTTAAATTTTTGTTGTTGTTGTTTTTTTAAAAGATTGATTTTTATAAATTCCCTTAAAACCAGCTCTAACACTGGCCTCTTTTGTAGGCGGACATTTCAAATTGGACAATCAAACCAGGTTATATGAACTGTCTGATCCCTCAACCATAGAGTAAGCGCTGTTTGCACACAGATTACCTTTTTATAAAAAGATGAAAATGCATTTTGACAAAAAAATATGACCTTTATTCAGTGTTACTGACATTTAAATGGCATGCATGCAACCCAGACTACGTGACTGGCCAAAGAAGAGGAAGCTAATGATACAGAAAACAGAAAAGAACAGACTGAAAAGAAAAGGAAGGCCATTTATGTAATTATATGCAATTCTTCATAATTCTGTGGTTTAGCAGTGAAGAGTATGTGATAGAATGACATTTGCAGACTCGCTGGTGTTTAGTATAGCGTGTCATGCGCAGGTTTCCTGTATGAAAGCTCATGAGTGTCGGTGAGCGCTGGGTTTCTTTCCTGCATTAGGGCATCAGCAGGTTGTTCTAAATACTCTGCCTTGCTAGAACATCAGCTACAAAGAAATTTTGAGTTTCTCCAGCAACACTCTCCCCGCTCACTCCCTTTGACTCCTTTCTCTCTTTCAGCGCCAGGCCTGACCTGAGCACGGTGCCAAACCTGAGGATTCTGGCCAAAAGCAACCAGGATCAAATGGCTGAAGAACCACAGGGGCTCCTTCCAAATGTCACAGTTGTTTGAAGCTGGCGGATAGATTCCCTCAGCTGCCAACACACAGGCAGTGAAAGGACCTGATGTGTTTATATACATTAATAAAGAGCATACACAATGAGTTTAGTGTATGTGACGGTAATTCTGAATATATATATATATATACACACATGCAACAAATATTGTTTGCCTTCTGCATTCCCCGACTGTTTGTACATTTAGCTGTAACATCCTGCATGGATGTGGCATCTGCTACCTAACCCAGATTCATGCAAAACAGAGAGAAGAGGCAAGTGGAGCAATAGAGGGCAGAAAACTTTTGCTTTTTGCAACAGGCTAAGGAGGTTGCAGTTAGTTTTGGGGGTAACTCTAGTCCTTTACTCAGTTCAAAGAAGAAAAAGACAGTAAACAAGATTGAGCCAAATCTGTTAAACCGACCTGTTCAGCGCGGTCGTATCCTGCATCTTGTTTCTCCGCCTTGACTTGCGGGTGTTTGCCCCCTTCAACTTTTATTTCCCCAGGCTCTAGCTTAGGGACCTTGTCCTTCATTACAGTGTCATCCTTATCCAGTAGGTAGCGTAGCAGGGCATTGTCCTTCTTCTTGGGGCTCAGTGGCTCCTGCTTAGGAGTAATGTCGGCCCCAGAAGCAGCACTGCCGGAACCCTGGGGTTGGTCTTGGCCCAGCTCTTTGCCTGTAGCCTCTGCGGTGAGCTTAGCAAGATCCACGGGGGATGTACTGTTCTGAAGCAGTTGGTGGAGGATTTTATGTTTTTCTTTAAGGGATGTGGCATGAGTGTTGCCACCCCGGACCCCTGTCCCAGCCTGGTCCTTGCCCTCAACTCCTGCACCAGGGGAAAGAGGCGTCTCCAAGGGTTCTGGCTTGGTGGTGAGCAGTTGCAGTAACTTGGTCTGGCCCTTGTTGTCATGTGCACGGCTGTGAGCATCATGGCCCTCAAGGGGTCCATCCCTCTCCTCCTTTGGCTCAACCAAGTTGCTCTCCGTTTGGGCCTGGGTGTGTCTTTGACTCCTCTCTGAATGAGGTCCAAATGAGTCTCCTGACCCACCAGTAGCACTGGTGGCTCCTCCAAGTTTTGACATCAGATGAGCATTTACCAACGACCCTGTTGTGACTCCAGCTGGGGAGCCCATCTTCCGGTCTGGAGACTCTAGTGCATGTGCATGAGGGGGGTCCATGCCCATGTCCTACACCATGACACACACTAAGGACCTGCAGAGCTGACAGAGAGCTGCTAGTGTAGCTGTTAGCATGGGTGCTAAGGCAGCTGAAGCTGAACATTGTCTACTAGTCATAGAAGAGGAACTGTGTGTGTAAAATGGCCAAACCCATGTCTGTGGTGACAACACCATTGTCATGGTGCTGGGTCGGGTACCCAGCGTTTTGAGTTGGCATTTTTGTGTATTGTCTCAGGTTCCTTGCCCTCATGTTTCTTCATGTTTCCTGTTTTACTTTGAAGGTCTTGTCTTATGTCAAT
>VURO01049164.1:14519-24712 GCA_015108175.1 Pelvicachromis taeniatus | reverse complement strand
CTCCGTTTGGGCCTGGGTGTGTCCTTGACTCATCTCTGAATGAGGTCCAAATGAGTCTCCTGACCCACCAGTAGCACTGGTGGCTCCTCCAAGTTTTGACATCAGATGAGCGTTTACCGCTGACCCCGTTGTGACTCCAGCTGGGGAGCCCATCTTCCGGTCTGGAGACCCTAGTGTATGTGCATGAGGGGGTCCATGCCCATGTCCTACACCATGACACTCACTAAGGGCCTGCAGAGCTGACAGAGAGCTGCTAGTGTAGCTGCTAGCATGGGTGCTAGTCGTGCTACTTCCTGCACCTCCAGGCCCTCCACTGCACATCCCCACTGGCGAGGGTGAATGCAGACCCCCAGCTACACGAGGGCTGCTTGCACCCCCAGGACTCCCTCGGTGCCTGGGTGATAGCATAGAGTTCTGCTGAGGTGGATGGGGTCCTCCGGCTGGGCTTGGGCTGGCACGAGAGGGGCTATTCATCCTCCAGTTGGGGCCCTGCTGTGGTGGTTGCATGCTTCCATTGTGGTTGTGTGGCTGAGGACAGCCAAAGCGGTAGCCCTGCATATGACCCCCCATGGCTGCTGGTTCTCTGGGACCAGCAGGACCTGGGGGGGAGAAAGGCGTGCTGTTGCTGCTGATGGTAGTGTCTTGGCCCTGAGGCCCTGAACCTGGCAAGCTGCCTGGGGTTGGAGGAGTCATGGAGGGAGTGGAAGAGTTCATTGGTTTGGGAGCCATCCCTGTGGCCTGATTGCCAGGACCCATGTCCTGACCCATTCCACATACTGTCTGCTCCCTGGAGGTTAAAACACAAACACACACACACACATTACAGCTGATTGATGAATGAAAGGTTTTCACTACCAAACGTTTTACATGGGAGTTAGAACTCTTAGAAACTGGCTGCTTTAAACTGGAAAAAAAAAGAGGAACATTTCTGCATTTCTTCTAATATCATTTTACTTTTCTGGGGAATTTCACATAAACCAGTTTAAATCCAACAATTAAAGCAAAAGCCTGGTTCACTAAAGCTAACACTAATAATCAAATTGATTCTAAATCTAAATGTGTTTTAACTGCTCTCACGCCTTTTTAATATTCTTAAATCATATGCATGTATGCACAGTGGTGTAAAGGGTAAATAATATATATTTAAATAAACTATACTGCAAGAAAAATGTCCATGTGGATGCCAAGGATGGAATCGGACATGTAATAAATCTCTCCCATTTGCCAACAATGACACTGAAAATATGAATGCAACTACATCTCTGTCTGATTTTGACCAAGATCACTTGGAAGTGCATATTTTGAAAACCGTGCCATCCTCACAATTTACATGAAGCCAAGAGGCTGTGCTGCAGGGAATTCACAGGTCAAAACATGCAAGCAAGTTCGTGCCTCAGGTTTATGTCTCTCTTTCTGACACACATGGAGCAGGTAGGACGTACCTCTGTAGGATGTGCAGGGACATGTAGAGCTGAGGTTCGTTGGTGGCAGGCGAGCGTACCAGTTTGCTCTTGGTGTGGGCTGACACGATGGTTCCGTCCGAGAGGGAGAACCGGTAGATGGGGCTGAACGCCTGGCCGTGTTGGAGCACTATGGACACACGTGCAATTTTACTGATGGCAAAATAACAGCCCCTCTTTAAACAACCGTTTCATGCTAATGCAGCCGTCTAACACACGAATCGAAAACATCACATGCACAATGACTCGAATATCCAGAGCCTAAAATGAAACACGATCGTCCTCGTAGTAAATGGAATTACCTTCCTGCTGGTGTCTCTTTGCAAAAGACATCTCTCCGTCATTCTGTAGGTGGAACCTTTGAATGCAGCGCCTCACCAGATCTTCCCAGCCCGGCTTCATGGATGCTCGTAGCAGACTGGTATCTAGGGATGTTATCTTACCTAAGCACACAGTATCGGATTAGAGAGGTCTTAGTCACACAGGAAAGCGGAGATTTCTGTTGACATACACAAATGCAAAGATTTAATGTCGACATCAAAAATAAATGTCTTTTCTGTTGACTTGGCCAGCATTTAAGTGGTTTAATATTACTTAAAGAATACGTAATAAATCTCCCTTTACATTCTAATTACAGCTAGAAATAGCTTCTGTGCTAGTAAAACAAATAGAAGGTCCTGACTATATACGATTAGACATGGAAATACAATTACAAGTGCTGTCAGTAAAAATTTAAAAAGACCACCATTTAGACACTCATTACAGCAGGTAATGAGTTCAGGGTACCTAAGCCTCAACCATCTTTAGAGCCCAACAAGTACGCTCATGCTGCGTGTGTAAACACATAGTCATAGCAGTGTAACAGTTGTCCCACACTGGAATGCAATTTAAATGAAAGCATGATGCATTTGAAAGGGTGACAAGCACACTGCTGCTTGAATGACAGCCATAGGGACTTGACTAAAGACTTGTCAAACTAACATCCATAACTATAACAACTATTCACAGCTCTGCACCATGTCCAAGAAGCTCTTGTAGGCATAACAAGAATGTAGAGGCAGTACTTTCAGCAAAATATGAGAGAAAAATAATGCTGTCAATCTAGAATAAAACAAACCACGGCAATTATTTAAAATTGTACAGTCCAAATAAAGAGGGAAATAAATAAAAGCCCTGCCTAGATGCACAGCTACTGAGGTCTGTGTGGGAAACCACAGTAAATTACTATACATGAGTGGCTAAGTGTGTGTATGCCTGTGCCACACAAGTGGTACGAGTACATCAAAGACCAGGTGAAACACAGACAGCTGTCTGCATCTATGTGCCAGCGTTCAGACAGGTACTTTACCTCCCAGTGAGCAGCCTGTGGTAGGAAGCTGGGTCTACTAAGTTGTTCAATCCTAAGGGTCTTTACCAAAGATATAATATTCTTTGAATCCGTAACTGTAGTGCAAAGTGATTTACAAGCTGTTGACATCAAATAAGGTACTGCTGGAACTTTGCCTCATTACGCCATTCTTTTGATGCAGGGCCAAGTTTTATTAAAAAGACACACATGGAAAGATGCTACGTTAAAACAGTAGTAGCACAGATGCAATCTCAAAATCAATAGCAAAGTTTTCTGTGAACAGTGGTTTTGTAGTTCACTGCTGCCTGACTTGTTCGTGTACCTTGTAGGTCCTGACGTGTAGTGAAGCTCTCATGCGTGGGAAGCATGGGTCTTTCCTTCGTGGGCACCCTGCGAGCTACACAAATCAGGCACGACTGAAAGTCTTAAAAAAAAAATAAATAAATAAATGTAAAAAATAGAAATGAAATGGATAAATAAAAAGAAGACAGAATAAGTAGAGGAAAGAAAATAGGAGATAGAGGATAAAACCAAAAAGACAGAAAAACAGAGGCAAAAGGGGGGATGTGAAGGGGAAGGGATGGGAGAGAGGGGAGGGATGGGGTGTAAATGATAGAGACAGAGGGAGGGAAAGAAAATGAAATGCATGTTATTCCCAGGCAGCATAATTAATACAGTTATTAATGAGCATGGGGATCAGGGCTCCGCTCCTTTCATGAGGAGGAGCAGCTATCGCTGGCAAGGGAAATGATGAAGTGTGACCTTTGAAGGTGTGTGTGTGTGTGTTGTGTGTTGTGTGTGTAAGTGTGTAAGCGAACTTGAATGCTTGTCTCTGGCTACTCTCACCTGCAGGAACATCTAACACTGATGACACCTCCCCTGGCTTAACATTAAAGTCTGTGTGTGTGAAGAGCTGACTGACTGATGGCAAATATGACACTGCCAAGTCCAGGACTGGGGTGACCCCAAAAAGTCTGCCATCTAACTTTTCTGTGCCAGTAATACCCACACTCCCATACACGTTTCTTATATTAAAAAAAAAAAATGCATGCCAGAGCTAACACACACACACACCTATTAAAAAAGCCTCTTGGGTGGTCCGACCCTTAAATCTGTGAATCTACATTCATTTCTTGCTTTCCATCGCCTCCCTTCCCCTGTGTTTCTGTCTATAGCTGGACAGATTCCTGCACTGGTAACCACTCATCTTGCCTTGCCACTTCAGTACACACAAACACTGGCACACCTCTGGCCTGAGTCCTACTTGGCCTACTTGCCAAAATATGGCTGGCAAACAGCTGGTGCACAAAAAGCAAGCCAGAGAGTAGGAGGGGGGGAAAAAAGGCTCTAGATTTGGAGTGAAACGTTTGCTTATTGTTTTAATTTGCTGCCGAGTTAAAGATTGGCAATATAGCCTCTGAACAAAAGGGATTTAGAGCGCTGTACAGTCATAAAGTCCAGAAAATTTCTGGCTAAAGGTCGTTTGTGATGGAATTTTACACTCTTCAGCATCTCATGTTCCCGTCTAAAGCCTGGAATACCACTGGAATAGCCCTGTGACCTCTGAGTGACTGAACTCCGAAAGCAGAGCAGAAACAACATACAATTTAAAATCGCTTCCCTGGAAAGGCGAACAGACGTTTATAGCAGCGTCTAACACAAATTACTCTTCTTTCTTTCTTTACACACATATGCTCCCAAATGTGTCGAGTGTGTTTGTATTATGTTGTTGTGTTCAAGCTGTTGTGAAAGGTACCAAATGACTGCTTTCACTGTTGCATTTTATGGTTATAGCACACGGTTCCCTTGGAGTCATAAGCCCAGGTTTGGAAGGGATGTACATGAATTATAGATGAGCTTTAATGACAGCTGCCCAACCTCCCGTCTCCCTTGTGTCACTTAACTTTTCATGGATGTAAGTTGAGTGGCAGCGGCACTCCTCTTCATCATTTGGCTATACAAAGCCAGTTATAAAACGATAATGGTCAACAATCAACGCCTTATAAATGAGCAGCAACTGATTATTATTTTAAATGGTTTTACATTCAGTGGCGAGCAGTGTTTCTTAAAGCCAAGCACGCCTTTTGATGTTTTTTTTCCTCCAGGTTTTGTCAATGATGTGTGTGTACCTTTACACTACTTTAAAAAAAAAAAAAAAAGTCTAATCCTGCTCACCTCGACTCAGCTCTCTGCTGAAGAGGGCAGAGTTCGGTCTAATATCATACGAGTAGAGAAATTCTTGCTTTTATTTGCTTTTAATTAAAGGCTCCAAAGCAAAATGTCAGTTTTAGTTGAATTACCTCCTCAAGCGGCCTTTCAGTCCTCCGTCAAGTGTTTTAACGTGCTGACACAAGTACGTACAATTTCTAAAAGGGTCGGGTTGCTGAATGTTTTAAAATGGTTCCACCGATGATTCAAACACCTTTGTATTTCAGGCTATATTATTTTGCTCGCTCTTGGATCCTAATCATACTATAAAACTATTATACCTAATCACAAAGGTTGGTTTAGACTTAAATCAAAGCAAACTATAACATTCAGTGCAATTGTGCCCAGTAGGAAATGCTTAAGTGTGTTTCATAGGGTGCCGCTTTAGTCTCCCCTTTTCCCTCCTCACATACCGTCTCCTTCCTCCTTGATGGACTTGGGCTCCGAAACGGCGAAACACTGCATGGTCTCATATTTCTGCTGCTGCGGCTCGTGCTTGTGCGGCTCTTCCTGGCTCTCGCTGTGTGGATTGACCAGCATTCGGCAGTTAAATGTGTGGCTGTTCCTTCTTGGACCCTCGCTGGACCACGGGACACCATTTACTAAATTGGGGAGGGGGGAGAAAGGGAACAGCAGTTTTTTTTTTCCTCCTTCTTTTAAGCAAATTGTACTGCAGCAAAAACTGAACAACAGAACGCGGGAGAATGGGAGCTGCAACGAGCGAGCCAAGAGAGGCTACCACACTGCAAGTGAAAGACATAATGGGAGCAAGACAGAGAGAATGAAGGCAGAAAAAGTGTAAAAAAGAGAGGGTTGTTGCTGGGTAGAGATCAGTCATAATGAGCAGTTGGAACCCTGAGCCCTGCGCCATCTATCCACAGCTATGCATCACAGCCAGGCCTCCATATGCATGTCCTGTAAAACCTCATTGCCAATCTTTCTTCTTCTGTCCAACACTTACAGGCAGGCGTGAGCAAACACACAAGAAAGGGCACACACATGTGTAAGCGGCCGTGCATGTACGTGCGCACAAAGAAAGAAAGAAACGTATAGTCACACACGCCACTCTGTTCACTCTAACAAACTCCCATCACACTCCATCTGGTTTGTGATCTCATTCGGTGCATTGATAATCTCCCAGTATCTGGGACACAGCCCACTGATCGTTTCCAGGGTGCTTCGCTGCTCTCCCACCCAGATGGCCGGGTACTCAGACCTCAATCTGAAGCACCACGAGAGAAGGAGAGGAGAACTTCGAGCTCCTGATGAGCTCCGACGGCACAGATCAAAAATCACCTCTCGTGATGAACACGTGCAGGGGTAGGATGTTAAATGGCCGCGGCTATGAAAGTAAATTCCATTTTATAGGACAGAATAAATTGAGTGAGGTGAGGATAAATGCAAGGATTTCCATGTGTGGGCTAAGAAATGGGAAAGTGAGAGCGTGAAAATAGGAACTTGGTGAGCGTGTGCGGCAGAGAAAGGGAGAATGACACAAATAAGTGAAGAAAAGGAGAAGGAAGGACGTGAAATGGAAATATAGAAGGTGCACGATGCTGCTGACAGGAAAGAGAAGCCAAAAAAAGGAAGTTAATTAGCTGAAAAGGGAGGGAGGAAGAGCGTGAGCAAATGTTTGGGCTGCGCGTCAGCAAAAGGGAAAAATGAAGAACCTATAGGCTTTTGCACCATCCTAAAAGTCTCTGTTAAACAGCTGAATCGAATGCTTTCTGACGGTGAGCGTTTAAATGTTTTAATTAATCTGACATCACTGTAACAACAGCCACCTACAACATACCTGTTTGAATAGGGAGAACGAGAGAGGCGAGGGTGTTAAGAGGCAGTGGAAGCACAGCACAAAGGACATACATGCAGAGTCAGGAAAAGCGAGGGACATGGAATAAAAGAGACGCAGTGAGACAGAAACTGACAGCAAGAAAAAAAAATAAAAAATAAAAAATCTCTGAACCAACCGAGGGATTTAGGCAGCAGGTTCTTGATGAACTCAGCATGATCCCCGACATGCAGGACGCTGTAGACACTGGTGTTCATCAGCTCCTCCTGATTGTAGCGCAGGTACTGGGTCACGTTCTCTGACACGAACACAATGTTACCCTCCATGTTCACCACAAAGAAGAAGCCATCCAGAGCCTGGAGGATTAAAAAAAAAAAAGAAAAGAAAAAAAAGACAGTTCAGAAGTTTGTTCACTATGGACTGTGTCATTTTTCTTTCACTGGTTCATGATCAGGATTTCCAGTTTTAAGAAACAAATGCAGAGAAAGATGTATATTCGGCTAAATTCTATTGTTTGTTTGAGTGTAACTTAATTACTAATTTGCCAGTTAGCTCATTATCATTAGGGATGTTCTATTTGCGCCTACTGTGCCTGAGATGTGATTAGTGTGCTCCAGCAAGAATGCTTATACAGCACAAAAATGTTGGCACAAATCATGGCAAATTCTATAATACACAGTGCATTCACATCTCCCTAACGAGGAAATCTCTCCGTATCCGGTTATTCCCTACAACATCGTCTAATGCAGTTACCTCTATGATCTCACAGATAATGCCAGACGACTCTGTGAAGGCACAGTTCATTTAAAAACCCCAATGTCCGCAACATCCAGCTTTGCTGATGCCAACGTCCCCATGACAGCCGACACATGTACTAGTTGTGTCTGAAGAGGCACGATTAGTACGCCATGTGCCGGGTACATGGATCACTCCCACAGACGCTCACCATCACTGTGGCTGATAAAAAAGCAGGATAAAAGCATGTGCCTGCAGAGACGGGCGGATGTGAAGGAGGAGCAGTACTTAATTGAAAGAATACAGCCCCAGGTCAGCCATTACACACAAGGTGGTGTCAATTAGGCCATCAAATCACCGGGAGCTCTTAAAAAGGGAATTCTGCAGCCTGTAAAGCTGTAAGAGCTGATGTCACGATAAGACGCAAGAGACTCTTTCTCAAGGTGTCTCACCTCCGCTTAAATAAACATCATCTACACACACACACTTGTCGACAAATAGGGTCACACACGGCACGTGAACTGTTCGACGGGTAGCATTATTTTAATACATAAAGGATCTATGAAGTAAATGTTTATTTTGTATCTATAACTATAATGTACATGTCTCAAATTACACTTCCTAACAAACCTACAGTGAACCGACATGCTAAAATTCAGGATGTAGCAAACTCATATCCCAGGGAATACATGATCATGTAGAGAAGAAAGTTTTCCTTTGCGCGCCTTAACAGAGCACGAACTGAAAATAGATTAAGGAGATCTCATCTATCGCCGCATGAAGCAGAGCTGTTCCAAAATGCAACACGGTTGTGTAAGTCCAGTCTGTGTGAAGAAAGGCCATGAACTGCACAAGTAGGGCAAACAAAAACAGAGCAAACACGCTCGAGTGCCAACGCCTGCCTTCCTCCAGACACTCTTGCATAATGTTCTTAGCCAATACCTTAATTTGCAACACCCTCCCTAAATACTAAATATACACACTAGAGACATTTCTACAGCAACTACAAATTAATACAGCCTGAATAAATACACTGAGTGATATCATATAACCTATTGTTTTCATATATGATTAAATATTCCTACACAGCAGGTAATGAATTGCAGTAGGGTAGGAGTATTCCTCTGGATTATTTAAATATAAGCAGTGCTTTGCAACCAGAGTTCTCTCTCTTCTCATAAACTCCTACTTAATATTAGCCATTTTCTACATTTCTGTCTTAGTTATTCAAACACACCTGTAGTACTGTATGACAGTGACACTTAATACTTTGTTGGTAGAGACAAAAATATGCATGAAACGCACAACAGCATCTGTACGGAGTGGGCTACCAAGGATGCAAACTATATGCCACAATAAATCATGTGACAGAAGAAGACCGCTCCCAAAAGGTTAAAACAACAGCACACTAATGTTTCTTCACAGCCTTGTCCGTCTCTGAGTTGGCATGAGAGTGGGCAGCAGAAGGCCTTGAAGGAGGGTCATGGGGCGCGTGGGTGCATTTCCTGCCGACAGCCATACTCCGCAGAGCACACTGTAATTAGCCTGGGCTGGCGGACGGGGACATGGCTAGAGCAGAGCGGGTGTGAATGGCCGATTGCTGTGTTTTGGGGCTGCTGACAGATGGGAAAGCTTGCAGGCTGCACTGGTCTATATTTAGCTGCGAGTTAGTATGTCGATTCAGTGACGCTGGACCAGGAGAGCTATAAATATTCCATGACAGGACAGATCTAGAGGCGAAGGAAGAGAAGATGGGGAGGGAGAGACAGAGAGGAACAAGCAGGAGAGCGAAAGAGAGAGAAAGGGAGGGAGGAAGTGAGTGAGAGGACAGGCTCAATGGACTGATTCATTCGCCAGGCTTTTGCTTTCCTTCCTATTATATGTAAGCACTCCAGTGGTCCTTCGTGGTACAACGAGGCCATTGGCCCGCTCGGTGATTTATAGCCAATCAGGGGCGGATACAAGATGCCGGCAGCTTTAACTCCGCAACGCTCACACACAAGCACGGCTGGCTCGTTTGTAATTGTTCTCTGTAGATGGGACACTTTTTATAGCAATCGTGATTTAAAGAGGAGAGCATCTCCTGCGTGGAGTGTGGGGTACTTCAACTCGAGTCTGGCGTTTCACAATATTTTCTTCACATATGGCGCTATGAGTAAGGAAGAAAAGGCCGCGCACCCACCTCCAGCATCATTGGTCCCAAGGCGTCTTTGTCGATCACACTTTGGCCTGTTGATGAGACGTCAGCCTTCTGCACCTCCTCCTCATTTGCTGCAGCAGCCTTTTCTGTTAAAAGCAAAGTTAATAGAAATTTAAGAGACCGTGTCAGGGCTCCTTACTCTTTCACAATGAGGAAGTTACTAAAAAAAAAGAAAACTGTAACGTACTGTACTGTCAAACATGGAAAAAGAGACAAGACTGAACTATTTTACTTTTCCTCTGAAACTAACCCACATACTATAAAAGAGGTCAGCCACTGACGACTCTTTTAACAGGTATCCATGCCGCTGCAAAGCAAACACATCGGTCCCCTTTGTGAAAACATGTGGCCGTGGCTGACACCGAAGCACAGAGCAGCGCACAGTGTGAAAGGTGTGTTAGAGAACACAGCTGCTTGTGGGGGGGGGGGGGGGGGGGGGGTGGAGGGGGG
>VURO01049163.1:11193-42912 GCA_015108175.1 Pelvicachromis taeniatus | reverse complement strand
TTATATGTGTAGGCAGATTTTGTATGAAATGATATACTTTCCTCACTTTTTATTATTAATAAATTAGATTTTTTTCTATCACACATGTAACAGACAAAACACAGTGAACTAAGTGCTGCACATCCAGCAAGGACATTTATTGGCTTCCCTTACCTACACACCTGCCCTGCATGTTGTGGCTAAAGCCCACAGGACATCGAGTTTTGGGGTTGCATCTGAAAGAGCCCACTGTATTCACACACTCAAAGCCATCTCCACAGTTATGGCTTCTCTGCGCACACTCATTGATGTCTGTGGGAGAAGAGAGGGTTTAATGGAGAAATTATTAATTCAAGAGAAGATGTAATAGCATATTTTACCACTGGATGGCACTCTGGTTAAACGGCAGATCAAGTGTATGACTTTTGGTGCTGTTCATTGATCATAAAGAACTCTAAGTCAAGGCTAAAAGAAGCAATTACAACTTATAAATCACATGTATACTAAATCAGCTGTTATGAACAAAAGATCCTTCACGTATATTAACCTGATTAGCACATCTAGCCAAACCAACAGAAGTCTCCTGTGCATTGCGTGAGTGAACACTGCGGTATATTCCCCGAGAGTCCCATAACACCTGTCTACTCAAAGATTTACCTGCTGAAAATCAGCTTTTTAAATCTGCTGCCACAGTGTGGACCAAAGCTGGAGGGAAATCATACTCTCAAAATACATATATATTTTTTTAAACGCACATGTGTTTGTGTATGTCGGTGCATGAAAATAATTCACGGAAGTCTCGTGTTTTCAAATAGGTGTGCAGTATTTCACCACTGCAGTTGGTGTACAGAGGCCTAAACCAGTTCTGGCAGCCCCGCAGACACTGGGTTGTTCTCTAAACAGCAGATTGTGATTGAGCATCTTGTTCCTGACACAAACCTGGCAGCGTCAGCAAGAAGCTGAGTGAGCCTGACACCAACGGAAAGACAGAGAAAAAAGCAGGAAGCAGGATAAATGTGTGAGAGACTGGTGGTGAGTTCCCCTCCCAGTGAAGTCAGAGGGATCAAGGAACCGTGAAAGGTCAAAGACTCCGCATGCTGTTGTAAAAGAGGATTTAGCCAGTCGGTTTTCTCCATGTTTCACTTGTTTTTACTACTAGATACTGTAGAGTTAGGTAATACAGCCACATTTAAAAAAAGAAAAGAAAAGAAAAATGTTATTTTGACAAATTATTGTTAATATTTTTCTAGTTTTATTCTCCCCATCCTGCTCTGGGGGATGCAAACGAGAAATGTAATTTTTGCCCTGGTACCCTGGGTTAGCTGTGGGCTACATATGTTTTTAATCTCCTAATATTAAAATACTTGCAAATTTGCACTGCAGAAAATCATGCTACATTTGCTGCTAGCTGTTTCTGTTTGCAGCTACAAAAGCGCAATCAAGTGCTTTGTATTTCATAATGGGAAAAGTCTTTATTTGCTCATCACGAGCAGAGATTTTCAAAATCAACGGCAAGACAGCGAGTACTGATGCAAGATTGCACAATTAATTTTCTGGGTCTTAACTGAGTCATTTCACTTCCCAGATGAGGGAGGAAAGGATTTGTTTCTTTTTGGGGGCTGAATGTGCTTCATTTGTGTGAGGAGGCTAAATGAGTGTTTAATTATAGCATCGTGGTAAGACATTAAGTTGGAATAAGTGGCACGACACAAAGATGCTTTGCATTATCTTACCTAGGGTAAAACAGCCACATTCTTGTCACATTGTGTGAAAAATTCAAAGAAAGAAAAGGTCTGTGTGCTTTTGACAGACTATCATTAATTTTGTTGGCCTGATTGTTCTCAACAAGCTTTGGATAATGTTGTTACTTCAGAGTCAATGATCTGTTTGAAGGCTTACTTTCTTCTTAAATGCTCGTTTTGCCCGACTGAAGATCCTTTACATTCACAAGGAATACGGATTAGCTGGGTCTCCTTGCTCGAGCCCACAGAAACCCATCTGCAGTTTCAAATACTACTAATACCAATCTTAGAGGCCCTTCTTCCTGAACACTGCTAGTGCTTTATTAAGGAGACCACTGCACAGGCCCAATTTATGGTGCATGGAAATAATGAGACGCATAGGGAGGTTTACTATTTCATCCCAAAGAGCTGCACCACCCACCCTTGAGCCTGGAAACTCTTCATACAGTTAGCAGCAAGAAATACTATAGAAGAAGGTAGATTCTTTATATTTTGTTGTTTTTTCATAATTACTGGGTGAGTTTAAGGTGAAGGGTGAATACTCTTACGACTTACAAAAATGACTGTTCTGGAACAATGCACTTTCCTTACATTCTAATAACGCAGCAGTTCATATACTCCCTTGCTGCTATTTACCACATATTCACTGTGGATGTAAGTAAATACATTGATGCTGATTAATGCTGATAAGGTGTAGTGTACCTTCACAAATGTCATTGTTGATCTGGTATCCAGGGGGGCAGGTGATCCGTTTCTGACAGACATGACTCCCTGCAGTATTCATGCAGCGCTCATTCAGCTGGCAGGCATGTGCAGACAAACACTCATTTGTGTCTGGATGTTGAAAAGAAAATAATCAGGACAAATGTGAGAGTGTGAAGAAAGAGAATAAACAATGAGAAGCGCAAGGAAGAAGATGCACACATTTAGAGAAAGCAGACAAGATGTGGGAAGAAGAAGAAAAAACGTCTTTGTCTGGTATCTGACAATCAGCAGTTTGACGCAGACTAAAGAGACAGGTCAGACCCTCCTCCAAGAGAAAGATTAGGGGTAAGACCACTGGGTATAAAATCCACACAATGAGAAATTTGTTGCCACAGTGAGCTGCTGTCACAGTTTGCTGCTGCTAAGTAGAGAACAGACCAATGGTTATAGCTTAAAGATAGATCCCCAGAGAAAGAGAAAGAGCATACACACATAGCGCAGTAGCTGATCAGACTCAGGATAAAAAGGATAAAAAGTCCATTGTGAATGTAAATGAGACGTATGGTATGCAGCTGGTAAGCTATATTGTGATAATGCATGGATAGTTGGGATAATCCCTTTGGAAGATCAAAAGTTCTCCCACTTATGTTTTCTTTTTCTTTTCCAGTTGGTGGCTAAAAGTGAAAGGGATTAGGGATGTATCTCCTCTGCAAATCTAGAGGTGCTGATGAGCGGAAGAGACAAAACAGTGGCAGACAGTCTTGCCAAGAAACTTCTCAACTGGAACCAAATGTCTGCGATTTCAAGAAGAAGACAGAAATGAGAGCTGCATATGCAAGCCGCTTTCACTTCTTCAAAGGTTTTCTGCATTATTTCAACATTTTACCTCCTTACCTTCACACGAGCGTCCGTCAGCTCTCAAGGAGAATCCTGTCGAGCAGGAGCATTGGGGCTCTCCGCCCACTGGAGTGCACTGTTGCTCACAGATGCTGTTTCCTGAAAATAATGCCGTGTAGTCAGGTCAAATGAAATGCACTGCATTATTATTACACACAGCACTACTTCAGCAGAAACAGAGGAGCGCTTGTGTTGGGGGGGAAAAAAACACTCTGTTTACTGTAATGCCATTTGCTTATTTTCTTCCAGGTTTCCAGGTTGATTGCTGACCTGGTCATATTCAATTTCATACTACTGGCTCACAGTGTCGTGGACCTCCACCCTGGTGTCATGGAAACCAAACAAGAGCAACAAAATGTGACATGGCACTCATTATGATATGAAGAATGAATTACTAACTCCAAAATGCCACTTGTGTTTGACATTTGCAGCACAATCACATGTGATGGAAAGGGAGAGTTATATTAAGCGGCATTAAGGTGGACGTTCCAGTCTCCAGATGAATGAGCATGCTCACTGTGAGCTGCCAGATCTGCAGCTCTCTCTCCATTTATCAAGCACTGCATTTCTAACCTTCACAGGGGTCGAGTAGGACTGACGGCGGAAGTGGAGAGGTGGGTTCCACAGCTGCTCTGTCAGCCTCCTGCAGTCTGTTCTCCTCATCCACCGTCTCTGCACAAACATGAATAATGTCAAGACAGAAGCGATGAATTACTCTGTAATCACAAATTCCACCTCTCCATCTACAAAGATCTTCGAGACTTAGATCTCGTGCAATACCTGCGTTTTCAGATGATATGAGGCTAGTGGCTACGGATGAAAGTTGTAATAGCAATGGAGGTGAGACAGGAAAAAACACTGCCTGCAGACAAACATTCGGTTTTATTAGTGAGGCCCATTGCTCACTGTAATTTGCTGAGAGCTCTAGCATTAGTATCCTGTTGAGACAGGCATCTGTTGGTAAAAGCCAGTGTTGATTAAAGGCCGGTACGTTGCACAGTCTTATCTAAAAATACTCCTGAACTGTGGATCTGAGCAGATCTTCACTTTTGTCTTGAAAAAAATCAACATTGCAAACAGCGTGGAAATGCTTTCTCTTCAGCTAAATCCCGTTTGACGACAGCAGAGATGTCACTACTTGGCCATTGCTGTCAGTCAGGAAAGGGATGTTGTATGAATAGAATAATTATTATTAGGCACTATCAGGCCTTGCAGACAGGAAGGAACTCAACAGGCCAGGAAAATAATACACAGTGAATGTGTAGATAAATGGGCTCTCTCTGGGATGCATGCAGACTGTAAATCATTGCTTTAAAAAAGCAAATGGCAGAGAGAGCCTTTTCTCCATGTGTTTCTATCGCTAGAAAGGTCTGGTGATATTTAGTGTGACAGAAAAAGATTGGTGATCTTTACTTACCTTGCACACAGGAGAAAGTGTCCTCTTGCAGCACATACCCGGGGTTACACTCACACCGGAAGGAGCCTATTGTGTTAACACATATGTGGTGGCAGATTCTGCCCTCGTATATGAGGCACTCATCCATATCTTCCACCTCAACATGACTCTCCACTGCATTCTCCCCATTCTGCTCTTGACCAATGGAGAAGGCCTCTCTAGGATATGGGTTGTCCAATACTATAGCACAAGGACAGAGCAGCTGTTATTCTCACAAGCCATGGCATATAATCAAGGACAAAGCCTGTTAATTACCTGCAATATTTACATGGAACATAGTTTTTTTTCTCACAAGGACACAGAAATAAGGGGGATTTATTTTATCAGTTTATATTGTAGGGTTTATTTTTACAGAGCTGTCTGCATAGGACAACTGTCACATATGACACTGTTCACATCCCAAACAAGCTCATCGGTGGGCTCTTATGAAAATCAATCCAGTGTAACAAGATAAGCTAAATCCACCAAAACATGAGCTGTATTTCTAATTCGGCTGAAGATTTAGCCATGCAATGGACAGATTGTCTGTCAACCTACAGCAGCCAAAGAAAATCAATGTATGGTAACTTCCAGTAACAGTGTTTTACTAGAATAGAAATGAATACAGTACCAGGCAAGTGGGGACACACTAAATCTCTTATATTACATTTGGTTATTATATGTTTCTTTTACCAAAGTTGATCAAAAAGACTGATAAAAAATGACCTGGTTTGTTTGTAAAACTCTTAATTGGTACCAGGCACTGCCAGATTCCCATTAATACTCCTTCGTTCAACCTGAACCGTGCCTTTCACAATGTGAATTCATGCATGTCAATATTTGTTCAGAATACCTTTTTTTGGTGGTGGAGTAAAGTTCAAAGGAGGCCTTTCTCTGATAGTGTGCCGGCCATCTTGATTCATAGTCCTCCCCTCCTCCCCCTCGCAGCAGGTTAGAAAGATGTGTCTGCAGTGAAAATCCAGGTAGTGGGGGGCTTCACAGCGATGCCCCTCACTGCAGAACTGTAGCCCAAGAGAGCAGCAAGTGCAGCACTCCTGCAGTTCACACAAACAGCCTTTGAACGTGAAGTTAGGGTTTATGTAAGTTCTGAAAGTAGCCGCCGTACATGGAAACGAGTCTAAACCACTTTGTGAAAAACAACATACTCTGGTCCATCCCATATGCATGATTTGTTCTCCTGGCAATGTGGGTCTAATGATGGCAGTTTTAATATTTCAACTGGTAGGTCAGCTGCATTGCCAAACAGGGAAATTACTTTTTTCTCTCTCTTTTTTTTAAAATTTTTTTTAAAGAAAATACAGTCCCTGAGGATAATGTTTTGTGCTTTTAATGAGACCCTGACATCTCCTCTAGTAGCACTGTAAATTGTTTTTTTAGTCAAATGTTTAAAATGGGAGTCATTTCTAGAAACTTGGTGGGCATGCAAGCTGCCTATATAATTAATCTTACATATTTTCCCTTGACTCTTCATAGTGCCACTAGCACTAAATTGTAATAAATATATCAAGATTTGTGCTGTACTTTGTGGATTTGTTTTGCAGAGACACTTGATTAATGGTTTCTAGGGGATAAAGTTACTCATTGGCCATTTCTTTAGGTTCATTTGTTCAACTTCTCATTAACACAAATATATAATTAGCCAATCACATGGCAGCAAGTGGACATGTTCACTGCTAAAGTTCAAACTGAGCACTAGAATGATGAAGAAGGTGATTTAAGTGATTTTGGATGTGGTATTGGTACCGGTGCCAGACAGGCTGGTCTGATTATTTCAGAAACTGCTGATCTACTGGGATTTTCCCACACAACTATCTCTAGGGTTTACAGAAATTGGTCTGAAAAAGAGAAAGTATCCAGTGAGCAGCAGTTATCTGGACAAAAAAATGCATCGCTGATGCCAGAGGTCATATGAGAACAGCCAGACTGCTTCAAGGTGATAGGAAGAGAAGAGTAACTCAAATAACCACTTTACAACCAAGTAATGCAGAAGACCGTCTCTGAATATACAGCAAAAATTAAATCACACTGGTTGTTACTTCTGTCAGCTAAGAACAGGAAACTGAGCCTACAGTTCACACAGACTCCCCAAAAATGGACAATAGAAGATTGGAAAAATATTGCCCAGCCTGATGAGTCACAATTTCTGTTGCATCATTCAGATGTTGGGTCAGAATTTGGTGTCAAAATCAGGAAAAGCTGGATCCATCCTGCCTCGTATCAACAGTTTACACCAGGGGTGGTGTAATGGTGGGCAATGTTTTCACACTTCACACCAACTGAACATAGTTTAAACACCACCGTGTAATGTTGCAGACCACTGTTTACACATCTTCTAATATCTGCATCCAGCAGAGTAACACACCATGTCAGAAAGCTCAAATCTTCTCACACTGCTTTCTTGAACATGACAATGAGCTCACTGCACTCAAATTGGTTTCCATAGCGATCACATCTCAATTCAATAAAGCACCTTCAGGATGTGATAGAGCAGGAGATTGGCATCATAGATGCGCAGTGGACAAATCTGAAGCAACTGTGTGATCCTGCCATGACAACATAAACTAAATATATTCAGCAACTTTTTAAATTTATGCCACAAAGGGTTAGGGTGGTTTTGACAGCAAAAAGGGGGCCTGACCTGTTACTAGCAGGCCATGGCTAGTGAGTATATACTTGTAATACTGACAGTCTCCTGACTGTTGCTATTTATGGGTTAGTTTCAGAGAACTGGTGGAAGAATTATCCTAAAATTTCATACACAGATTTATGCTCCCCTCCAGATAAATATCCCTTAACCTTTTCTCTTGTGCCATGCCAAGACAGAGAGCTTTCCCACACCGTAAAAATTAATTTGATTCCATTAGCCTCAGATGTCTTTGTGTTAAATACTCATTTCTAAATTCATTGCAGACTTTTATTATTTTAAACATATTAATAGACTCCTGTTAGCCAAGAGTACTGCTGTGCAAAGAAATTTCATCTTGTTGGATTGATCTTTAGTAGTTACAAGTCTGAATTTGGGGCAACTCTCCCCTTGTGAGTGGGCTCTTACTCGTTTTCCCTCTAGCTCTCAGCAAGATTACTGCTGCAAGTGCCCGGGAGTATGGGGAAACATAAAACTGAAGTAATGATTGCTGTGATATAGCGTGGTTGTAGATGGAATAATATTACTAAAACTACAGGGGTTCCTTGAAAAGGTGGTGAAAGCCAATATTTAACACCTGTACAGCAGCGTAGTGCCAGTAATGGCCTCACGCTGCTCATGTGCCTCTGAACAGATGGGCTGAGTTCCTTCGACAGGTCAGGTAGCAAATGAGTTAATATGGGCATCTGGACATATAATGGTTACATAGTTATCACAAATGGACCTCACTGATTGCTTCACTGTCCCTGCTGCTTTCTTTGACATCTTTAATTATTACGCCATGTTCACACAGTTTCATCGAATCGAAATCGGATATGTCCAATAACCTAGGGCTGCTTGGAGATAATAAAGTTTGCAAGACTGTTGGAATCTGGGGATGTATCAGGCCCTAAATCAGGTCTAAATTAAGTAGGATGATTAAATAATAAGGATTTGGCACAACACCAGTAAACCTTAGAGGACATCTACAATAAAAATAAAATACTGGCAAACGCCATGCTGAATTGTGTTTGTCCCTATTTGCCAGGTTACCTGGTCACATATACTTGCCTTGTAAGAATCAATCCCACATTTATTGCTGGCATCTTCTCTGCACATATTTCCTGCTCTGGCTGCATTCATTCCAGCCAAGCACCGACTTTCTCTCAGAGAACCGAGGCAGCACTGTTGTTGGGCAGTCCTGACAGAGAAAAGCACACATGAGAAATGACTGCAGAAGTGTTTGGACTGCAACTGTGGCCTTCCAGCGGCAACAATTCTTCCAGAGAGTGTTACCACAGAGCTGACAGCACTGTGTTTCCAGGTTTTTGTGAATTCTATTAGAGGGAGAAACTGAAATGAAAATCTTAATATTTAGCTCTGTGAATCATTCAGCATCACCAAAGAAAAGTGAGCTAAAATATGATTAATCATGCAAGAAAACACCTCGTTGGAACAAAATGTGAAAATTACTTTGTCATTATGTCTTTTGTGCCCTTTAATGAGGTGAGAAATATATTCTTTTGATATGTTCTGTGAAGTAGATCGGTGTTACATAATGATGTTCTTACAAGCACATCGAGTGCATATCTTTTGCGACTGGTTCCATGTTGTTACAGTGACCATTAGTTGAAGCCCATTTCGCCCCTGTCTCACAGCAGGTTTTCAGCTGCTCCTTGGCAGACACTGTAATAAAACACAAACACCAAGATCCAGATTTATCCTGCTCAATGTGCCAGGGTTTCAAGCCACATAGAATAATGTTGACAACATGCATATCGCTGGATTCAAATTGTACATCATTTTTATCTAAGAACCCGTCAGCAAGATGCTGTAAAAATGTGGTTATTGATATCTGAAATACAATCAAATCTCATCTCCTGCGGGACAGAGTTTGCTGGATTCGGTGACTGCACGCTGAGAATAGCAATTACAGTGTGTGTGTGTGTGTGTGCGTGCGTGCGTGCTTGCATGCGTGCGTGCGTGCTTTTTTTTTCAGACTTCTTGACTCTGCTCTCACTTTAAATGGCAACAAAAAGTAGGAAACCCAAGACTCTATAAAATTAGCATCAGAGTAAAATTGTTCCTTTTTTTTGGTAAAATCCTGGTTGATGACTGCTGGATCAGAATAAAAGGATAACATATTAGCGCTTCTTTTTAAACTGCAAACAAAAACACATGATTCAGTTTACAGAGGGAAAAAAGCGTATATGTGTTTCCTGAATAACAGGGAAGTGCATTCCTGTGCTGATTTGTGGCCCCTACACTACCATACATGACAAAACTCTTTGCATTTATGTCTCATAAGCTTGTCACACCTTGCAAGATTATAAAATTCATAAAATCCACACCTAGCAATGACTATGTTTTCCTTTTTTACTCATCCAATTAACCCCAATTTTGCATATTACATTGTCTTATCCAATTTTATGTACAAGTTGAGACAAAACAATGCTGCAACCCACTTTATTCAACATTTGAGGATATATTTAAATCAAAGCGACTTCTGTCAACATTACATAGGTGGTGATGAAAGTTAGGCTTCATTTTCTGGGAACCTTTAATGTCTGTGCGAGATTAAATAGTAATCCATTCTGTGTTTTGGAGACAATTCAGTCTGAATCAAAGCAGAGGATACTAGAGCATGGCAAAAATTATTTTAAAAAAGATTTTTTAGAAACCCCTCTCAGAGAGCTCTAATTGGTCTCTTGCAGAATGGTTATTTGGAAAATAAATAAGGGCAGGGGTCATAGAAAGGAAAGACCAAGCAAAAATCTCTTCTAAAGAGATGAAGCTCAGAAGAGAAATCAAGCGTGCCTGAAGCCACTTTAGCTTTTTAACTTCCACGTTCACTTATTTTCACTGAACTATTTCTCTCTGACCTACCTGTATAATAAGGCCAAGGCAATTGCTCATAGCAGAGTGAGTGAATGCTGCAGTGTGCATAATTTAAGGGTTTAAAAATGAGGAAATCTAAACCTTGAAAAGCATGATGCCTCTTTGATACACAACTACAGTATCTGTATCTACCCTGTGCAGGTAAACAAATCCATTTGAACCTGTCTGGAAGTATATGAAAAGACAGAGTACGACAGAGAACATAATTATTCACCCTCTCCTTATGCCTCCTATTCATTTTCTCCAAGTGGAATCGCTCCACTTGTAACAAACAAACACAAATTCCACATGTCAAATCCAAATGTGGGATGTATACATACAGCTCATCGTCATGTTTCAAAAGGATTTTGCTTCTGTAGGGGATTACGTTTCATGAAAATAGCTACTGGAGACAAAAACAATGATAAACTATATCAGCCAAGCATGTATCTAGTCTAACCAAGTCCCTTCCTTTCTCTCTGACAGTCCTTATAATTAAGCCTGTGTAGCAATATTTTCCATTCAGCTGTGCAATAATTAACTAAGCTAATTATTGTGCTTCCACAACAGCGATTCAAGATGCACTTGAAAGGTGGCTTAGCATCATCTCTCCGTTCCAGGCTTGTCATTATATCCGTCCATTAAAGTAACATTAACACCAGATGCTTCACTTTTGTCCAAATCCAGAACTGGTGACATCACACCCTCTGAAAATATGAAGCTAGAATAACAACCAAAATGGGCAACTCTCAACATGTCTGGAGGTGTCATAAAGCAGCGCACTGCCACTAATCAAGGCTCGTGTGTCTCTTCTTTTGTGCACTTGGACAGGTGGGCTGACGAGATCAGGACCAGCACTGGGGAAAAGCAGCACATGCCAAAGGTCGCCAACATACAAACTCGTGAGGCTGAACACGCTAGATGATTTATGCTGAAAGCTTAAAAGCATGAGGTGATGTGTGTGTTTGTGTGTAGGTTAGGGTTAAGCACCCAAAGAGGTGACACAATGTTCTTCCCTGCTTCAACATGAGTACTTGCAGAGGTATCATGTCTTTTGAAACACACAATCGCTATCCAAGAACAGCTGGCCGTGATATAACAGGGATGACTCGCATGCTATGATTTCATTTCCAAAACAGACATTTCAGGTTTCAATTATTGACAACTTTGGCCTTAATTTCCCCCGAGACTGTGAGCCAACAATCGTGGGATTATTGGCTCACTGACTTTTTGTAGTCATGGAAGCCCTGAAGGGTTGTCACATTGTTTGATAGTTTTGCACAGTAAACCCCAATCCAATTACACCTCCTTGTGGTAAAATAATCTGAGTGAAACACTAATACACACTTTCCAGGGCTTGCCACTATTTGCTGCATTGAATTACTTTGAATTATAGCTTCCTAATGTTTCGCAGTGTTAACACCCATCATCACAGCCCACACATTTTTGTGTATTTTGAGTTATATACAACATCTGCATCAGTGTACATTCCTCAGCACACCTCTATCAAATTATTTTCCACAGTCTTGTAATTTGAACTTACTTTCCCCTCCCTCATGGAGCCTTATGGATTACCAAGTTATGTTCACAAGCCATAACGCAGGAAATTTACCCATGTTTTGCCTGAGGTAATTCATACAAATCTTTGGACCTGATACATAGAAGTAACAGCAGGGAATTATTCATACCTAATTTGTGCTTTTGAAATTCCCATTAGAAGTAATTTTGTTTCTGCATTAGTAAATTATAAATGAAATATTTTGTGTAAAAAGATGTGTGGATTATACATTTGGAGGTGAAAAAGTCAAGTACTTCTTGGATTATATGGATTTCTTCATATGCCTATATGTTGATGGCAGAACTGCAAATGACACAAACCTGTTATTTTTCTACAATTTATCACCAATCTCCCTTTACTTATGCTGTGGGTGAGTTTTATGAGTGGTTTCCAGCATCTGGAATTTAAAATATATATATATTTATAATCATGGGTGACTTGAGGCTCAGGCGGTTTTTTTAGTAAGCGCATGTTGCGTATGGGAGACAAGCCAAAATTTAATGAACTGAAAGACACTTAGATTAAGTATCTTCCTCAAACTGATCTTTACAGAAGTTGAAATGGACTCTCAGGTGGCCAAATGTGGATTTCACCCTCCTTTTATCCTAAGGAAAATTATACATCTCCCACGCCCACATGCAACATGTTGTGACAGTTTTGCTGATAAAAACAAGCACTTCTCCACTTTTTTTCACCTCATCTCTACTATTTTTTCGTTCTTTACTCTTGTGCCTTATCCACAGTTCCTGTTTAGTTTTGTTTTGTGGTTTGTGTTTGGTAAAGCAGGAACGAAAGTTAGTGAGAGTAAATTTGTGCAGAGGTGCACTTCAGATGAAGTGATTACTGGGAAGATTACTGGGAAACCAGCATCCTCGTGAGAGATGGGTAATCACACGGACTCATGAGGGAGCAACAGCAGCGCCTGGCAATCAAGTCATAACAGTGGGCTCATTCATCAGATGGGTATTATGCTGTACGCAGGTACAACCCCCAAGAAATCCTATACCAGGTTAGCCCAGCATTTAAGCAGTCTAAACAATCCCAGCCTCCCTCTGAGCACATTCTGGATCTGTCTGGGAAGGGGAAAGAAAGGCAAATGAGCAGGAGTTATTGAGTGAAGAAAAACACAAACACATTTGTCTTGGGCCGCAGCAAAGGCAACTCATTTATGTTTCGTGAAAAATGGTCGTCTCCTTGTTATTTATGCTTTCTCTTTTGCTGTTTATATAACTTTGGCATCTTCAGATAATTGCACTGATAAAAAGACATTAGTCAGGACGTTTATCAGCTGGGATTTTTCCTGTTTGTGCTTGAAGTGTCACCAAACTGGACGTCTTCCTTTAGTCCAGTCAAGTGAACTCTCGTTCCATTCCATCGTGCAAACTGAGTAGCCAGACCAGTTAGTTCGAGCTCCTTATCGTTGGTGAAATACTATCCCCACTTAGACTTTCAGATGTGTTGCATTACGTGTATATTCTGTCTGTAGTGTCTTAAAAATGTCTATGTAAGAATAGACGACTCACATCCTGGACACCAGACTACCTATGGACACAAATAAAGTAACCGCTCTGTATATGAGTTTCATAGGTACTTCTTGAAGTGCGCTCAAACAGAAAAACCACATAGATGCATTCTGCATATATTGTACATACCTGTAGAGGCCAGGTGCTGAAAGGAAAAATTGGTTCTGACAGGTCTCAACGATAAATCATAGAGTTGGAAAGTAACTTAACTACACACCTTTCAATGGCAGTTTGCTGGACAAAGCACCCGGAATAAGTAAGATATCTTAAAAGCCGCTCCCCTTTTAACCATTTATAATTTAGTTCATTCACCTCATGTAGAAGTTCTATAATATAGTAAACCCACCAGTGCCTTAAAGCCATAAAGTGTGTAAAAAGTAGGTTTTCTTGAAATGAAATTCTTCATTAAATCCGAAGCAACATAAATTTGAATTATTAAATTGTAATGATCAGATAAAGAATGCAGCGCAGATCTTTTTGATTTACTGCATATATGTAAACTAACGTCACATATTCCTAGTGCTGTATAACTTGCCTTAGACGGACTTCATCGTCTGCTTTCTATCCAGTACTCTGACCAGCAGTATTTGCACCGAAGGGGAAATGATCTGTTAGAGAATATGCTAATAAACGCATGAAGGATTTAAGCGAGTGGTGTGGTCTCACTGGAGCAAAGCAGGGAAATATATGAGACACAGACTTATTAGAAGCATTATGATGTAATAATTTTTTAAAGCAGTGCCTGGCTTGCTATTTGTTGCTGTTTATAAACCTCTAGAGAAATAAAAATAGCATTCTCTTAATGTGAATGTATGAAAATGAATACATACTAGATGTAGTAATTTTCCCTTCTGAGTAAGGTAGATAAATGATATCTTGGGAGAACAGTCTTTCCATGAACAATTGTTTTTCCTGGGTCCCTGCCAGCTAAAATAGAGTGATTATAAAGTCCTCCTGAAAAAAGAGGATGTGAGAGAAGGAAACGGAGCTTTCCTTTGAAAGAGTACATCAGTACATCATCACGGTGTGATTTATTTTGAAGCAGGCCTTGAATGCATCAAAAACATTTCATGTTTCAGATTTGTTTTAAATTCAATACCTTTCAATGAAAATTCATACAAGTAGGGATGCTTTGATTTATCAAAGGTTAGGATTAGTTAAAACTGTGTGTTATATGTTAACTTACTTTCTGTGTAGGCCTCAGCATCTCGAGTCTGATAGCTGCTGAGTGTTTGAGGTTGTCTTTGATGCTCGTCGCCTTCCTCTCTCATCCTGACTGGAGCTCTTCTAGTGGGACTGAATCGAACTGTAGGGTATAATTGTTGTTCCCCTTTACCAATCAGCTGCCTGTGCTCCACTACCTTTTCATGTCCTTTACTGTAGACAGAATGGGGGTCGCCCTGACTTTGTTTGTTGTGGCCAAAGTGCCGGCTGTTGGTACGCGCAGTGCGTGCTGTGTCTTTTAGAGTATCCTGTCCCGCTCTGTTTCTGTGACTGCCTTGTTTCATGGGTCTTTCTCCAGTTTCCTGTTGTGGCCTGTGGTGCCTGGTGGTCACTATCTGTGTGGCTGTAGTTGATTTTGGTGATGATGTTTTGTTTTCACCCCCTGTGGCAGTTGGATCCATATTATGAGTAACCTCATCCTCAGTACTCCTTTGTGCATTCGGGCCTACTTCTTGTAGCCCGTGTTTCCTTTCATCTTGAGAGCTGAGGCTAGTGGAGCTTGACTCTGGGTAAGCTGGTGGTAATGTAGTAGATTCCAGTGGTTGGGCCAGATTTTGGATAGTGGAAGATGTTGGCTCTGCCAGACTATAGTCATAATCCTCTGTGCCAAAACTGGGTGGGTCCTGCTTGTACAGTGGTAGAGTGTTTTCCCTCACCAGCTTGGAAAATGGTTCTGCAAAACTCGTTTGTTGGCTGTCACGATTGCCTCGAAAGTCTCTCAAAGGATTGTTTTTCTCTGTAGTTGTTACCCACATGGGCTTATTAACACTGTGGAGGTCACAACCAGGGATGGGAGAGCACATTAACCTTCCACCTTCATCTGGACAGTGGCAAACTTGGCAATGATCTAGCTGAAAGGAGTGCCCCGCTTCATACTTCTTGTTGCCATGGGCACAGCCAATACGACCACACTGCAGACATCCATCTGCAGGTTGTAAAATGTCAATGCAGTTGGGGGAAATTTCAGGGCATGGAATGAAATGACAGCTTATCTTCCCTCCTCCCTGAGGACAGGAGCACTCGGTACTTCCGAAATCCACAAAGTAAGATTTCCCCTCTGGTACTTTCCCATCCCTGAAGCCTGCTTGCACACAGTCATAGTACTGGTACCCCTCACAGGTGCAGCCATGTTGTATACATCTAGGACAGCAGGCGCCTTTTTCTAAAACATTTTCGATGCAGTTCTGGAGAGCAGGACAGTCCGCGCCTGTGCAGTCTCTCTGGCTTAGACAGACGTCCACGTACAAAATCATCAAACATAGAAACAATGTTGCTCTTTGCATGTTCATTTTGAAATTTTCAACAACAACAAAAAGGTATTCACTTCTTCAAAATAAGCCTCCAGATGACAAGGATGTTTGCATTCTTTAGCCTGTAAAAGTAAACAGTGGTTATTGATATAAATTTCACAGCTATTATCAGAAACATATTTTTCACTTAATGACCTGTCTGATTTAAGTTGACAACATGCCAGATGTACATATTTTCCATGCCTAATGTTTTGGCACCAGGGAGGGTGAAAGCTGCGGTTTATATTTTGATTGAACATGGAAATTTGGCAAACGGTGATGTTGACTAAGGGAAATATAAGCAATAATACACCAGCTACATTTCTCAGTGCTTGAAAAAAAAGTTGCTCAATAACAAAAACACCCTTCATACAATACAATAGTTCAGTATGCAAAAATCTGCTTTGCCTCTGAGTTTCTGAATGCATGTAGTCTATTCTTAAAAATCCTGTCTGCATCCCTAGATTATGGTGGATGTGTTGACTAAATCACTGATATCTTCTCATAATAATTGTTTTCACCAAACTGTGCTCTTGCTGCTGCCTACACTGAATTAATATTGTAAGTACATCAGACACGTTGATCTATACAAAGAATTATACAGGAGCTATAAATGTTTTTCGTTTAAGTTCTCGAGCCTTTTCTTTGTATACGATACAGTGCAAAGACATACAGTGCAGTGGGAGTGTGTCAAGACTGATACTGTGAGAAAAGTGATGTGACTTCAGATCAGAGAGCATACTGAAAACCAGGTGGTTTCTATTTTACTTTTCCTGTTTTTCCTCTCTGCTTGCTCTAGTGCCAAGTCCAAAACACTCATGTGACATTTCCTACTAAACAGTATGATTTCAAAATTAGAGAATAGCCCAAAACGGTTCTGCGTGACAAACTTGTCTTAAGTTATTTCCTGCTGAAATGTTTCTAACCCATTTAAACAGAGTTCTTCCTGAAGCTTATTCTGCTATCATGTTTGCACCAGCAACACTGTGGAGCAGATCCCCACCCAGTGAACAGATGCTTTAGAAGGTAAGGAAGAGCATATGCTCAAAGATGACTTTTTCTTAAGGATAAACACCTCACTTGGGTTCAATACTATCTAGACATATGGCTTTGAAATCGTGTTGTAAGCTTGTTTTCATGTGAAGTTGAGTAACTATTCAAATAATATGAAATGCATCTACGCCAAGGTAATAAAATGAAGCGTAGATGCAATCACAATGGACTCCAGGTCATTAATGTGACATCTGTTGCCATGTCTTCTTTTCATAATTCAGGCACAGGCAGAACAACAAAGTGCTTTGCAGTTCCATTTAAAGAATCAATGATGTCTTTGTACTCCTGCTGCAAAATCATTTTACCAGATCTTACAGTCTCTAACCAGCACTCTGTTGTGGTGCTTTAGCAGTGTTGAACTCAGCCCTAAAAGCACTAAAGCTTCTGCCTGTTTATCTATAAAAACCATTAGTAAGTGAGATCGTATTTTAAACATGGAAAGGACCACTGATAAGGAAATCATGATGTTGTTTTCTGTGAATGAAAAATAATCTGTGGGCCGGTGCGTTGGACTATCAGCTCAGGAAATGCACTGCAAAGCAATTCAATCTGTGTGTTTTGCCATCGCAGTAGCCAAAAGTTGACCTTTACCCTTGTGCCCACCGAGACATGCGCGCGCGTGCACGCAAACACTTGCAAAATGTGTTTTTGTCCTCTGCGCACGAGGAAACGCGCTGACTTGTCATAATTTAAACGTTTTGTTGATGGTTGATAAAACAAAGGGTGTCACAGCTAATAAAGCAAAGCACAGACTTCCAAATCATTTACAATCATTCGTGATGAGCAACACCCCGCCTTAGAGGTGCCTTTGACTGAACGTCTCAGTCACAGAGGCGCACATAAAGGTTACATAACCGAGGCTTTAATTCATTCATCAGATTATCCGGACACAACAAGAAACGGCAGTCCAAAACACTCAAACTAACATTAGCTGTAACTAGATTGTGCAGTACACCGCGTCAGTTCATATGCTCACATGATGTTTCATGGGATCTACGTAGAAATTAAAAGAAGCTCATCTTTGCAAGTACTTTTTAAATTTTATTTCTAAAAGTGCTTACCTCGCGTTCCGGGATCTTGCGGCGCTGGTGTGCTTGTGAGCAACAGTTGTGCGTAAAGTTCGGGCTCACTCTTTGGCTGGGAGCGCCTCCGCTCTCTTTTTTGGGGAAGGGCGGGACAGACTTCTATAGAATTATTTCCACCTTTTCCCAGCTTTTTCAGCTTCCTTTTGAGCTATAGTGATTCAGCTAAAGTACAAGAAATTGCAACACTGAAATGCATTGCGAGGAAAAAAATTAAGGAAGTTGATGTTGTATAAGTCTGTTTGGAAATGCAATCCAATGACGACAATGAAAGAACAGTGCCGAGTTTGATGTGGTCTTATATGAATATAAAGACGATTTAAACATCACGGTTGTTCTTTGTTTTGTACGTATTGCACAATTCACCTTGAAATCCTGCACCTTAGCAGCTAGATTAACATTTTTACTCACAAGTAAAGCTCATACTAGCATTATAAACATCACATGTTGTCTGTGATCTTTTGCAATGGGGTTTTAGAGAAAGCTGTAAGTGTATTACAGCTTCAATTATTCAGACGTGATAAAAAAAAAAAAAAGGACTCCTCTGTGAATTCTATCTTCTCAGTGTTTCTTCGTTGTTGCTGAGGTTTTTTTCCCGTTTAAACTAATCACAGAGTCACTTTAGGAATAAAAACAGACAAAAGCTGCCTGGTTTGGTGAATAGACTGATCAGCCAGGCAGATCGGCCAGTGGCCACTTTGTTTCAGGGTCCTCCCTTGACTAATCAATGACATGGATGAGGCAGTGGCCCTATTATTAGTATTCTCGGCTTATTATAATCAAATGCAGGCACATTCGCACAAGTCACACTCTTGTGTCACCTCCCAGGTTCTCATGTATGTCCTGCTCAAATGAAGTCTTTATGTCTCATCTAGTGCACAGTTCAGAATAACTACGCTGCTTTATGTATTTGTGACTTCTCTACAGTGTATGGATCACACAATGCAAGGAAACAGCACATCCAAGTCCTTGACAGCCCATTTGAACGTGGTTGCACAACTTAGGCAGATTAGTGCATGAGTCAGCTACAATTTTTTTTTAATGGGTCAGTGATATGATCTCATCTAGAACGCCTGGTAGGCAACTTGTGTTATACCCCAGCAGGAGAAACATGTATGACGTCCACTGGACTCAAGTTCATCCTTGAACTGACCCACACATAAGATCATTAAAAATCAGAACAAATGAGCTAAGTGGTTAGGGAGCTATTTTGCAGGGAGATTGTTGTTGCGCCTTTGTAGAGCATTGCCCTGTTATGCGTTGCCATTGTGTAGCCGAGGTGTAGCTCAGAGTAGAGCCGCTACTCCTCCGCATCGAAAGGAGCCAGTTAAGGTGGTTCGGGCATCTGATAAGGATGCCTCCTGGGCGCCTCCTGGGTGAGGTGTTCCGGGCATGTCCCACCGGGAGGAGGCCCCGGGGCAGACCCAGGACACGCTGGAGAGATTATATCTCTCGGCTGGCCTGGGAACGCCTTGGTGTTCCCCCGGATGAGCTGGAGGAGGTGGCTGGGGAGAGGGAGGTCTGGGCTTCTCTGCTTGGGCTGCTGCCCCCGCGACCCGGCCCCGGATAAGCGGCAGAAGATGGATGGGATGGATGGATGGCATTGTGTAGCCGTTAAAACACAGCTACACCATGGCCATCAGCTCCTGACCTTTAGACTGAGTAGCAGGCAAATAAAATTCCCATCAAAAACAGTTTTGCAGGAGCCTTTCTTCCACAGACAAATGACAAAGATGATATAAAAATATTTCCTGTGGGTACCTGCAATAATATGTATGTTAAAATGCACTTTACTTACACTTTTGGTAGTTATCGCAACAATTTCAACAATCACATATGGTGGTTTCAGTTCTAAATTGTACTGAAACCAACACTCTACCAGATTCAACATACTATACAATTAAAATGAGGCATGTAATTAACAATGTTTTAACAGAAATTAAACCCTAAATGCCTCAGGCTTTTCAGATTTTAAAACATTTGAGGGCCTCAGACTCCACAGAGATGTTTTCATGTTGCAAGCAGGGACCAAATGATCTTTTCCCCCACAGTAGTTGACCCCACTGACTCTTCTGGGGCTTGAAACTCTCAGTGCAGTAATAGCTCTCAGCCGGTGAGATAATGTCATCTGACACGCACTGATTTAAGAGGGCTAATTGCACCCCACACTGTTGTAATTTCTTATTCATGCATGTTTGAATGGTGACTTATGGCCACTGATAATTGCCCAAGCCCAGTGACTGCACCTCTGCCTTGTATTATCCTACCAAATGGGCAATTTTGCTTTCTTATGCAAGAAATATTGAATTAAAGTTTCATGCAAAGTGTTTATTTTTTTTGATCGAGAGCAGTTACGTCTTCCCGCCCTCAGTTCATTTGATAGTGACAGTGCGCATTAATGCAGTTGGAGTTAATGCTATCTTTCCATTTGGTGATACATTGTCCTCTGCTTTTGTTTAAATAGGTGTGCTGGATAGTATTTGTTGTGACCCTTGCTAAGTAACAAGCAATATAAAATGGTGTCAGATGATGGATTGCATATCTTTTAAAAGTAATTAAGCAAAATGTCACTATAATCATCGTAACACATAATGTGATTAAAACACTGAGCAATACAGTTTGTCTGCCTGAATCCTATCAATAAGTACATGCAAACAGTATATACCAGATGAATCTTCTAACAATACCGGTCACCAGAAACAAACCCTAGCATCTGTCTAATGAACTGTAAATGTTGTAAAACCTCTTAATGAAAATGTTTCTCGTGTGTATTCCAATATGTTTCTTGTCAGTGCACTGCTACAGGTCCACTGGATAAAGTGAAGAGAGGAAGTCTTTAACGTGAACAAGCAACGACAGGGCACTGAAGCTCTGCAGGGGGCTACACCATTGGAAATTAGGACCCAAGTATAATGCGGTGAAAGTAGCTCCCCACATGTGTCTGGTAAAGACTTTCTAGGCTGCAGTAACGAGCCATGTCTGCTGATAAAAGCTGCAGCCCCATAGCGCAACTGGCTTTAGTTTAACTACAGCGAAATGTTGGAATCTGCTTGGTTTGTTAATTAAATATCTAACAGTCTGTAGTGGGTCATTAAATATTAAATGTCACTTAAATAGAATCACTTCTGCAAAGTTACAATGCCCGCGATCATTAATGTGCAGAGCTGCAAACTCAGACCCACTGAGCTCAGACTCCTGGCCACGCAAAGGAAATGGCAAGGGAATTTAAAGCATGTTGTAGATTGTGTAAATGGATTTAATACTTGCAGCACAGCTCTTTAGACCTCCCTGTTCTGCCTGTTTTATTTTATGTAGACCATGTTAATCTGTAAGTAAAAAGGTCTTTTACTTCTCAAGGGAAATGTCGATATTTAAAGATTTTTTCCTTCTGTTATAATTCATAAAAACATCACCTAATGTAGCGTTGCGCGGAGTAAAAAAAAAAACCCTGTGGACATCTATACTCTTATCACAGAGTTGTACCATGGTAATCATTTGTACCACTTCCATCTCCCTGTCCCTTTTTACATTTCTTGGAACACCCAAGAAAGTTCCCCGAGGCGAAGGCTTATTTCACCGGATAGTAACACCTTTTATTATGCCTACCTACAGCAGCTTTTACTGCGCCTCACACCTAGGGGACCTTTAAGGTTTGTGCTTCCAAAGCTATTTGAAGAAGTGACCCCTCCAAAGCCTATTACATTTCTGGTGAAAGGAGTACCACCATTTGAGAACACTGCCAAAAAGTAAGAGCTTAAGTAATCGCTATGGCCTTCTGCACCCACTTGTTTAGACCAAGCCAAGCATGGTGGCCAAGAAAAGTTCCTGATTTAAAACCAGGAAGGATGTGACTGCTGATGCATACCAGATGAGGAGACACTACACAAGAGTGCCAAGCAGCTGCAGGCATTTGTGATGCAAGAAAATATTTAATGCACAACGTATGAGTGCTGCAAAATGATTTTGGTCTCACAGTAAAGGTGAAAAGCTTTGAATGACCATTACCTAATTTTAAAGTGGTTTCCCATTACAAAACATTGGAAAGTGAAATGGTAACCTTTAAAAAAAATAATGGTTAGTTAAATCTTCTACATAAATATTCCCATTTATGTGAGAATTTATTTGAGAAGAAATCATATAAAAATCTATCCATTACCAACAAACAGCTCAAGTACAAACACATTTGCCATGGAATGAGCTCAGTCCTCCACTTTGTGTTTTGTAGTCTTGAGCCTCCTCCTGCACTCACAGAGACGTGACATTCAGGTATTGTTTTCCATGTTCACAGACATTACATCATTCACTCCTAACATCAATTATATGTGAGCTGCCCATGGACAGGGTACAAAGATGAAACTAAATGTGGTACTGGAGCTTGCACAGTGCAGCCTTGTCAAAGTAAATGAAAGCCGTATTTTCTTCTCGGGTTTCATTCTCAGCTGGTATTATTGCACTAAAGAAAATGTGTGGCTTTATTTTAACCCCAAAACAGCTTGAAAAAGTCAAAACGATTTGAAACAGCCATCGCTTTAGTTCACACTCCCGCTGTAGAGTAATGGTACGCTGCATCTATATATTTTGAAGACAACTTCATTGATAATATTAAAATCAGCTGAAACACAGCACCTGACAGTGATGGACTTTTTTTTCTTAATGTTGTCTGACGAAAACAATATGTCACCTTTGGCACAAAGCAGCATTATGTAAAACATATCAAAACCACAGTGCATCTGCTAATCAAGTTGTGTCTATGTGTCTAGAAGATGAGCAATTCAGGAGGAGCATTGCTGTATTAACTTCAAAGGAGGCGAGAGGACAGATCAGAAATAATGCTGCTGCCAGTTGAATCTGCAGTGTATAATTAACAGTCTGTTAACAATTCATGTTTTATCTCAGGACCAATTTTTAATGCCAGAAATGATCTCACACATGAGGGGAAATTAAATTTGAGATTTTTAGAGCTTGCCCTTGATTTTTTTCATGTATTAAACTTTCAAACACATGACCATTCAGCTCATTTTTATTCATATGACTTCAAATCATTGTTCATTTGATAAATGTTGCAGTCTTTGAAGGGAAGTGGTGATTTAATATGAACTTTTTATGTTATTGTTATCCATGCCTGATGACAAACAGGTGGCTGTCAGTGACACCTAGGGGTAAAAAGTTGAGCATTGCATGTTCATGATTAATACTCAAGGTCCGAACAAGCAAATATTGGTAGAATTCTTTTTAAATACCTCAATAAAATATATGTAATAAGCAGATGTTGATGATTTCTGCCATGTGTTGTGAATCATAGATTATGGGTTAAGTTTAAGAATCTGTCATAAAGTACAAATTTTCTTTATAGCAGTTACTTATGGCAGCTAGACGCTAAATCAGGGGTCCCCGAGGGCACCAGGTTGCCCGCAAGGACCACATGAGTAGCCCGCGGGCCTGTTCTAAAAATTGCTCACTATAACAACTTACCAGTAAGCTGCATCTATTTTTATTTTTTGTTGCTATTTTTTATAGCAATTTTTTATCACAGTTGGATTGGTGTCAATTTGTTAGAGATAAAATATATTAAAAAAATGTTTATTATTAAATATTAGATCAGCGCTAGCTGGTCTCCACAGAAACAGTTGCCATAATCAGTGTCTTTACATAGATGGATATAATTAATTATTAATGATAACATATAATTAAAGTTAAATTGAGGAAATTTGTTATTTCAGAAGTGTAACAGGTTATTTCAATTACAGTCCTCTTAAACCACAAAGGTATTTCTGAGGTTCCTGTCCTCAGATAACATGCCCAAAATGAATAGAGGTAACTTCAGCTTGTTCAGCTGTTTCCAGCTGAAAACTTCAGCTCACAGCTTTCACGTTACACTTTTGCAGGAAATGCAGTTTTTTCTAGTTTTCTTTTGTTTTGGTTTCTATTTTCACTGTTTTCTGTTTGTTTGTTTTTAGTTTAGTTTTAGCTAAACATAATGAACTGTCTCTTCAATTAGGCTCAAGTTCATTCATTTCAGTTATGCTTACAACAGTTTTTTTTAATATTAGTATTTCTTTCTTCATTGTAATATTTTGTGTTCAGTTTAATTTCAGCTCGTTTCAGAAGTAAAATTTAAGACATTCAGAAAAAAAGTGAAAACATAAACATAGCATTTTTAAGATTATTGTATATAATCTATATGGCTACGTCCCAGTCTCATTGAAGATTATGTGTCACCGTCTCCTTTTGCTTGGTGTACAGAATTGCTATATTTGGCAAAATTTAGAAAGACTAAAACTAAAAACATTTCCTGTTTATTTACTTTAGTTAATGACTGGGAAGGGCCTTTGAGTGCAGCTAACTTACTGTTATGCTCAAGAAACTATTATGTTCAAGATTTGATCTTTGTGATGTTTTGTGATGTTGTGCACTGTCGTGCTGGAATCAGTCATCATAAAATATAAGGTATACTGTGGTTATAAAGGGATAGGCATTGTCAACAATAGCACTTTAGTAAGCCTGAACCCCTGATATTTATTTCAATTCAATTTTATTTATACAGTGCCAAATCACAACGGCAGCTGGGTCAGGGTGCTTTATATTGCAAGGTATATTGTAAGGTAAAGACCTTACTACCCTAGCAATCAGACAAACCCCTTTCAGCAAGCACTTGGCAACAGTGGGAAGAAAAAAAACTCCCTTTTAACAGGAAGAAACCTCAGAAAAAAACAGGCTCAGGGAGGAGCAGTCGTGTGCTACAACCAGTCAAGTGCAATGGGAGAGAGATGGGACAAAAAGAAACTGTGGAATAGAGCCAGAGATTAATAATAACCCTGGCAGCAGGATGAAGCCATGCTTTTATGCTGTATATGCCAAATGCTGACCATAGCATCTGATCAATCTTCTGTTGTTCAGTTTTGGTGAGCCTGTGCAAATTGTAGCATCAGTTTTTTCAGATCATAGCTGACAGGAATGGCACCAGTATGGCTGTTGTTGTAGCACACCTGCTTTAGATGTCCCTATGCATAAAGATTCTTCTGGCTGCTGCCTTTTTCACAAGGAGTCACCACAGTGAGTACCTCTCCATGTTTGATTTGGTAGATTTCTATGTTAGATGCCTTTCTCCTTCCCTCCCAACCTCTTCAGGATCTTCTCCCAGGAGTTCTCACTTGTTAGGTGAATGTGTAAACTGCATGGAGTGACTATGAGATGCTCTTCTGCATACCAAGTGGTTATTTGAGTTACTGTTGCCGTCTTATCAGCTTGGATCAGTCTGACCATTGATGCGCCCTAGATATTTTCTCTCTCTCTCTATATATATATATATATTTTTTTTTTTTTTGGACTATTCTCTGTAAACCGCAGACATTGGCTGTGAGGGAAAATACTTAGGGGAATCAATCTGGCACCAACAACCACTTTCAAAGTCACATATACAACGTTTCTTCTTTATTCTGACGTTTCCTCTGGTTGTCTAACTTCACCGACCTGCTGCCATGTGATTGGCTGATTAGATATTTGCATCAATGTGCAGATGAACAGGTGGCCCTAACAGATGACAATACATTAAACTTGTGATTTGAATTATATTGAATCAGCTGACAGTATATCTTTAAGAACGAATTCACCCCCTCCCCCCTTTGTTATGACGTTTCCCCACTCCCGGCATGCTCACTGGAAGTCCAATTATTGCTAATGGCGGGTATTGTACGAAACATGCGTGTTTTAAGCTATTGTCTGCGGACTGAGAAAGAGTAAATTTCATATTAATAGTTGCTTTGTGTCCCGAAGAACCTGGGGGGATAAACAAAACTGAGGAGTCGAACAAAGCGCCGGGCAGGACTTTGTTGCTCTTATCGTCATGCGGCAGCTCTCCGTTAACTGATACGAACTGAAACTGTGAGGAAGGCAGCGTGTGTTTGATTGAGAAATAGCTTCAGCGTTGGCAATGCTAGCTCACCTAACCTCTTGTCTCAACGCCATAACGCCAAAACTACTGCAGAAATAGCTAACTTAATGAGACGGAAGAAGTTTAGCTAGGACGGAAACTTAGCGTTCATTCATTCGACCGTTGGTAAATCACTTGTGAATCGGAAATGAAAGCGTTGACGTTGTCACTGTTGGTGTTGCTATTATTATTAATCGTTTATCAAGTTAAGTGTTCCTCCAAGCTCAATATTCCCAAAGTGTTGCTGCCGCTTGCCAGAAGCACAAGAATTAACTTCACACTGGAAACAACTGAAGGCTGCTACAGATGGTGAGTAGACAAACTGGAAACACATAGCCGAGGGGGATGTCTAGGTGTGTGGTGCATGTGAGGCCACATGGCAATCTCTACTGTATGCACTGTGTGTGTACAGTTGAGGCCATAATCTGAGGACCACAAAGAGTCTAAACTTTTCAGGCTTAACGTGGCTTTCCAGTGTCATTTGTTAGCTTTTGAGTTAATCTTTTAATCCAAATTAAAGCTAATATAAGTTAACTGCTATATATAATCTTAGTTTCTCTAGATGTCAGAAGGTGACAGTCTTGTTCATTAAGGAGTTCATATGGGTGGTCTTGGTGGTTTACTGAGCTACACTGCAATTGCAGTAGTTTCTAATATGTCACCCAATTACCTCAACACGAACTAAAAATGCAAAAGCTTTGTAAAAGTAGAATTTACAGTAGAGCAAAGCAGAATTTTCTAAGAACAGTACCTTATAAAATTACCAGGGAGTGTATGCGACTTAATGCAGTCCTTGTATTTCAGGTCCTCTACCAGACCAGAGGTTGCAAGCATCCAGGTTGTGGATGAGGACCTCATCAGGGGTTGCTCCCGGAAAGCTGTTCTCCAGGCTCTTTCCACACAGCCGTCCAGACTGACCAGTATTATCCTAGCTGAAGATGTTGGTAAGAGCAGCAGTAGCCTTGAAACAACTGCCATTGGAAATTGATGCAGACAGTCAGATTGTCAATCAGACTGTCAGATTTAAGAATGTATTGTGTTATGGTTTAATAACTCTCCACACTGTTGCATAAAGATGTAGAGAAATGTTCATGATCATGCAACTTCCATCAGGGAAAAAAACACTGCGAGCTGTATAATTACAGAGTCCAATACAGTTAAAAAAATACGCTATAAAGTAGAAACAACAGCTTAAAGTGGAAATGGAGCACAATGCGCACTTAAGAGTTATGGTCATGACAGGTGCAATTACTGCAATTTTACTTGTAATATTTAGATATTTTTGAAAGCAGCAGAAGTCTGAGGTGTATGTAGTCACTTTATTAGACCAGCGCAAGAACAAGCATGTGTCTCGAAAGACTGTTTTGGAAAATGGAGAACTAAGTGGGAGAAATGGGAACGTAATTAACCTCAGCAGCTCTGCTTTTAATTTGCAGCATGATTAAGACATTTGTCTGATTCACTTTCTCTATTCCTGATCCAAGCAGATACATCTCCTTTCCAAGCCTGTGTGTAAGGAAATATTTGTGCACTCTGTCACCGCTATGAACTTTTCTGAAAAATCCTGGTAGATCAGCAGTTTCAGAAATACTCAGACAAGTCCATCTGGCAAAAACAACCGTGCCACATTCAAAGTCACTTAAATCACCTTTCCCCCCTCATTCTGATGCTCTGAACTTCAAACCGAGCACTAGATTGGGGGAGTCAGCTATG
Organism: Pelvicachromis taeniatus; assembly: GCA_015108175.1. NCBI lineage: Eukaryota > Metazoa > Chordata > Actinopteri > Cichliformes > Cichlidae > Pelvicachromis > Pelvicachromis taeniatus. Next base: position 15,261 of record VURO01049163.1, on the reverse strand, counting down.
TCAGAATAATAAGACTGAATGATGACTGCAAAGTTATGTTTCCCCATGTTTAAAAATGGGCTTGACCATTCCCCGAGTATAATTCAAATTAGATAACAGACCTCAAACACCCTAGAAATTCTTGATATTTACAATGTGGTGGCATGTTGTCGAGTTTTGTTTTGATTTTTTTTGTATTGACAGAGGGTTCTTTATCTCACTTTTTATGGGCTTACAATGCACATTTTTGTGGATTAATTTTTACGACTTCAGTCTCATCATGGCCCTCCTGGATCTCTTATTGTCTCTTTAGGGTTAGATCATTATTTTATTATCTATTGAAATAATATCTAATGGTTAGCTTCATACAAATCATTGTTGCACAACACATTTTCTCCATCCTTCCTTCTTTGCAGTTTTGAAATATGCTGTCATCTGTTGCTTGGGACCCTGTGTCATTGCTGTGACATGCTTACCCCGCCACATACATCTGAAATGTTTCAAACAACCAAAAAAAAAAAAATCTGTTTGTTTGTTTGTTTGTTTTTTAACAAAAACCAAGCGGTTTTAGGTTTCCAAAAGCCTAATTTAATATAACTTTTTCATTCACTCATTCATGCCCACTAACCAAAAAAGCCACAACATTTGACTTCACTGATAACTCTGTGTACTACAAGGAAGCTTTAGAGCTGCTGCTCTCCACTCTCATTTCCATACTCTTGTGATAAAATGTTTTAGTGGGGAAGTAGATTTCAGGCTTTGCATATCAAATCAAATCTTGAAATGCATTTGATTCAGTTGGGAGAAAATGTCACTATGTACTTATTAGTCTTGTCTTCTGTTTGCAGTTACCGGACAGGTGCTGCGCTGTGATGCTATTGTTGACATCATCAGTGAAATCCAGATAGTGTCCACCACCAGAGAGCTACATCTTGAGGATTCACCGCTGGAACTCAGGATTCATGCACTGGACTCTGAAGGTGACATTAAAACGGCTTCTTATTGGAGAGGGCTATTGTAATTTTAGCCTATTGGTGTTATTGATGGGGTAAATAGTTCCTCATATTGTATAATCACTCAGTTCTCAAGCTGTATGGAGTCCACATTGTTTATATTGTGCTCTGAGTGTTCAGAGTAATGAGTGAGCTGGCTCAAGGTAGTGTTTTCTTTCCCCCTCAGGCTGCTGCTGTGAGGTGGCTTTTTGTTCTGTTCCACTGGTTCCATTTAGGCCCAGCACACTTAGTTTAATGAGCTGTAGCTACAGCCTGATTCTTTCTGATGGTGACTCCAGGGTCTGGTGTTATGGGTGTTATGCTATTTTGTTTTGGGGGTTTTTACATTTATTTATTTAATTTTTTGAAGACTTTGGAGTGTATTCCATCTGAGGAATCTAAAGGGTCTGTATGCATCTTGTAATGAAATAAAAAAAATTTGGTTTTGATTTGCGTATTTCAACTGCTTATTAAAGACAGACAGTGTGATTAGTGGCCGTTTGGAGGCAAAGTTAGCGAGGCAAGGCTAAGATGGTTTGGATTGTGTGCAAGTGAGGGATAGTGGATATATTGAACAAAGGATGTTATATATGGAGATGCCAGGCAAGAGAAAAAAGACACAGACCACAAAGAAGATTCATGGATGTAGAGGAGGAGGAAATGCAGAGGGTTGGTGTGACAGAAGAGGGTGTTAGGGACAGGGTGAGATGTAGGCAGATGATCAACTATGGCAACTCCTAAAGGCAACAGCTAAAAGAAGAGGAAAAAAAATTAGAAGCAGCCACTAATGACTTTTGCCTTAAAGCAGAAGTTGAAATTTCATTGCAGATAATCCTCACCAAGTCTCACATAGCCATGTTTTATTTTGTGACTTAAATAAATATTTTCTTATATTGCAGGAAACACCTTCAGCACCCTTGCAGGTCTAGTGTTTGACTGGACGTTAGTGAAAGATGTAGATATGAATGGATTCTCTGACTCTTACAATTCATTACGGTAGGTTTGCTTGTGTTATTACTTTAAGACTGTCTTGAACTATGTGATTTGTTTAAGCTCTGATGGTAAACTCATAATTATTGAACGATCCTGTTGTATTTCCCTGTGCAGTATTTCTATTTTATATTTTGCTTCCTGTGAAAACTCATTTATCTTGAGGTTAAATATAATACAGAAGAATTACAGCTTAGTGTAGCCTCATATGTAAAATATAGCACCTATGGATAGAGGGCTATTGAAGAAGTAGTTATTTTCTGCTGTTTAACAGTTGTTTTATAGTAAAGATTAAACACTTTTTATGGTATTAATCTCTTGATTTTGTGTTGTTGGTCCATTCTGTGTTGCACCACAATTGTAACTACACTGACTTGAGTAATGTATTTCTGATTTCTTTGCTGTGTTCAAGGGTACTTAAATTCTCCGAGTCCACATACACCCCTCCAGGATACATATCTGAAATGGAGCGTGTTGGGAAACAGGGCGATATTATTTTGGTATCAGGACTGAAAACGGGACATGCTAAGCTGAAGGCAAAAATACAAGAACCTCTTTATAAGGTAAGTTGTTTGGTGGTGCAAAGGAAGTTTGTCACTAGTAGAGAGTTGAAATATTTCCTTTTTTATTGTTATAATCATATTATTTATTTATTTATTATTGAAAGGTAAAAAGAAATCTGAGTAAGCTCGGGTAAAATTTGGACCATTCTGAGTGATAACAGCTTGGAGATAAAGACATCTAAAAATAGCAAAATATTACATAACAGCAGTACTTTAGGATGTCAAGGCTGCTGTGACAGTTAAATTGTGTTTCTGTCTTGTCAACATTTTTATTTATTTATTGTTTTTGTTTTTTTAAATATGGTATTTTGTTTTCATCTGACACTTTTATTCTGAATAGATGTCTAATTGAGTCCATATGTAAGAAAGAAAAGTTATTTTTGGCAGTATATAAAATCTGAGAAAATGGCTGTTGGGCACTTGTAGTTTGAATTTATATCAGCATTTATGAAACTGCAGTCAGTTTGATCTGGTTTGAAAAGGCGGGAAGCTGAAGCTGTGTTGTGTTGTGTAACCATGGTATCCATGCCACAGGATGTGGGTGCTGCAGAGGTGAGGCTGCTGATCTTAGAGAACATCCTGCTGAGCCCTGCACACGATATCTACTTGCTGGCCGGAACGTCGATCAGATACAGAGTCTTGAAGATAAGGCAGGGCACGATAACAGGTCTGACTCTGTTTAATGAGGAGTGAAGTTCTTCATTCAGTGTTTACTTAACTTGATGTACATTTCCTGAAGCTTTATGCAAAAACATTCAGTAGGACTACATGAGTTTGCATTAGTTTAGCTGATATATGAAGTGAAAATGTAGTTGAATCATTGATGTCACAGATGAGAGGAGCAGGTTTGCTCCTCCCAAGTTTCAGACCTGTGCATGGTACTTAAATACCAACCTTTGAGCTAATTTCTCTTTGTTTGTCTAGAGCTGTCTATGCCGTGTGATCAGTATGAGCTGCACCTTCAGAACAGTGTTGTTGGTACTAATGGAAACCCAGATGTTGCTGTGGCCAATCTGGATCAAAGAACCTCCATTGTTACAGCAGTTCAGCTGGGACACATCAATGTGGTGTTGGATCATAAGAGTATCCTTCTGATCAATTGCATCTCTATTGAACAGTTACTATACTGTTCTAGTGCTGTGCAAAAGTCTTGATCAACCTTTATTTGTTGATATTTTACTAGGAAAATGGGGTATCAGTGGAATGATTAAACATGTACAAGCATAAATGGAAATACAGTATATAAAACAAAAATAAAGATGATAGAATTCTAATGAGCTTGAAAATCAATATTTAGTATGATCAACTCTATTCTTCAACACAGCCTGACTGTTTTTGGCAAGAGTTCTTGTAATTTAACCTCCTAAGACCCAAACTCGTTCATGGCATGCATTTTTAATTTCTCTTTGATATTTGGGCTGATTGAGACCTAATGAATGAAAAAACAAAGAATTACCGTTTTTTTTTTTTTTTTTTTTTTTTAAACCCTTTTTTTTTTTTTTAAAAAATTTTTAAAAAAAAAAGGGGAAATTTTTTTTTTTTTT